>OVAP01006001.1:0-12320 GCA_900406295.1 Aurinia saxatilis
CTACTCAAGTGAGTTGTGGTTAGCGAAAGGTTTTGAACGCTAGACACAAATTGTCTTGTTCACCCATCTTAAAAATCTTTGAATGTGCAAAGTGCTCCACCACAATGATATAAGATGGGTCCTTAAAAGAGCATAAAAATATATGTTGGATATGACAAATAATTAAGTATTCGAGCAATCCACGATGGATTTATATAAGGCTCGATTTTTAGACTATCGTTTTAATAGGTCAGTTTATCCAACATTAGGGGGAGAAAACAAACAGTTGGAGAAAGAAATTAGCTATAGCGAATTATTAATGATCCTCGGACTAGGGAATATGAACACTAGAATTTCAAAAGATAATTCAGAGAACAGGGTAACAAATGTCAGACGCTTTTTCTGACCCAATTAGAGTGACAAAGTCACATATATACCAGTTGTAATGCTCGAATTAAAATTTATGTCCCGGAAAGAATATATTAAACTGCTAGTAAGTATAAAGATTGTATGAAGTGTAATAGACCATACCAAGAAAATAAATATTATAAGAGATCTCCAGAAGAGACGTAAACATGATATAGAAAGAAATCGAGGTACCTAACAAAGAAAGATCTAGCAAGTTAAGTCATGTCTGGAAGGATGGAACCAAAAAGCAAATTGACGTCGTAATATTTTGCATGCTATGAGCAGTAATATTAAGGAAAAGAAAGAGGATCATGAAAGAAATTCTGTTGAAAAGTGTACACAAAATTTTGATTGGCCAAAATGGAAATAAAGAAATAGAGCCAAAAGTGAAAAAGAGAAAATAGACACAAACAATATAATCTCTAGTAGAGATGTCTTTTGACCAGTAGTTCACAAATTTAAGTGTAAAATGAGTGGAAGATTGATGAATAGATATATTCTCTAGTGGTGGATGCAATTATTTTTAAATTTCTTATAAGTCTGGCAATAACAGTGACTACTTGAATGTAGTCAAAGTTTACTTATATGAGACCACTCAATATAAATATCTCTGAAGTATTAATAATATATTATGATTTTTGTTCTTGAGAATTTGATCGATCAAATAAGAGCGTATGTGATATCATCGTCTCTGTAAATACTTGATGAAGAAAGACATAAGAATGAGCATATTAGTCCATGCATATTCATAAAGAGATTGAGTAGAGGATTTGCTATACTTGATGTATATCTTGATGAGCTGAACATTATTGGAACTATGTTTATGTTGAGCATCTAGCGAAAGAGATGTGATGTTGAAAAAAATCTTTGTATAATTTACATAAAAATGTTCACATATACTTGGTCCAGAAGTACTATACTTAAATTGATGAGAAAGAAATATATGTGTTCATGATTGAAAGATGTAATTTTATATGACAAGAATGAAAGTTAAGTTGGTAATTTTTTTCATGATGAGCAAGAGCAACTCGTATGTATAAGGAAAATGTAAAAGAGAATTTGAACATGATGTTCAAATGCAATCAAATATCTTTTATGTGAAAGGGATGTTATGGATTAAAATTCTGTGGTCAGACTATATGCTAATCAGACACGTTTATTCATTAAGGTTATGCATATATGTATCCAAAAGGAATGCCATTTATATGTTCGAAACGCATCTCTTGAAGAAGATGCTTTGGAGGGGGAGGAATATATATATATATATATATATATATATATATATAATGAGTGTGATTGTACTTTTTTCCTCAACATGGTTTTTATCCCATTGGGTTTTTCCATGACAAGGTTTTAATGAGGCAATGAAACACGCAACTGATAGAGGAGGAATGATATAATTACAAATGATATGTGAAAGTCTATCAGATTCCCAAAGTATTGATGATGAATATATGAAATCGAGAGAAGAAGATTGGTGATGCTACAAATTCTTTCAGGTGAAGATTAGAAGACTTACTTACCAAGACGCTTCAAAATACTACTTTCATCATACTGGACTACGTCGTCTCAAATATCTGAAGTCATTCATGAGGAGGAGTAAAAGTGAAGATCTGAAGTCATATACAGATGAGGGGGAGTATAAACGCGTTGCACTCTTTTTCCCTTAACTATAGTTTTTTCCACTGGGTTTTTGTGGTGAGGTTTTTAATGAGACAACATTTTACCGCATAAGAGATTAGTTTATTGTAATAATGATAATCCAAGGGGGAGTGTTATGAATCCATTATGGATGTCCATTATAGGGCCCATTAACCTTAGTAATATTGTAAAGGACTTGGGGTCCAAACCTAAATCTTAGACTTGTACCATATATAAGTCTTGTTCTCTTAGAATAATACAACACTAAGATTATTCACAACAAAATGTATGTTTTGATAATATAAGTTTAGATACTCAATCCAGTTAGTGGTTTGGTTAACAGATCAGAATTCCGGTTTGGTGTTGGTTAGGTAATTGGAAAATCATACATATAAAGAAGAGTAGAGGAGTAAAGAGAATGGGGCTTAAATTGGATGTATCTTTCGCTTTTGGAAGTGACAGGAAATAGGATTGGCATGTGTTTTTTTGCTTTACCTCTCGCCAAAGCTTCAAACATACAATCTACAATGTTTGGTAGTTGGCTCATGCGTTGTGATCTTTTTCAGTCTTTAATTATCATTTTATCTGCCAAATTAAATTTTATTCGTATACCTTTTTTTCTTGCAACTAAATCTTTTTTTTTTTTACCGGAAGAGAAAAGATATTATAATATCTAACATATATGTTTCTAAAATTTTAGTCTTTTATTATATAGACCATTTATGGTAGTCTAGTAGTTGTTGAAGATTTCATCTACAAGTCGAAAAATCATAAATTCGATTCTTATGATTTATTTAATTCCTAATGGGGTACTGTCAATAGAAATGAAATATGAATATTTTGATGGTCAGACTTATATTTGGAAGGTGTAGATCCGAATTCGGATAATTAATCACGCATTTGACATAGGCCAGAAACTCGACGAGATAATCAGATAGGCCATACACCGGATAACTAAATGAACTTTCAAAACCTGGGATTGCCGGCGAAGCGAGGGACAACCCATAAAATCAATTCGTCACCGAACACAATACACAATATTGCATCAAAATAGTTTGTATAGAAATATTTTGCTTTTCACTTACCCATTATGCTTTCGCTTGTACTATGTTGCAGTCGTCGGCAACTAATTCTAGAGTTCCTATCTCACAATGATGCACACAATAAGAACCCTAAATTGCTTCCTTCATAGTTATCGCTGATACACTTCTTATTAAAGCAAAGAGTCTCTCGTGTAGTTTCTCTCTCTCCGCCTGCTCTGAACCGTCTCTTCAGACAAATATTTTCATTTTTCACACGTATTGGACAATCAATACATATACATAAGAGTGAATGTAATTAATAAATAAAATAATGAAGAAACCAAAATTGTGTCTTGACACAACTGACACAAATATATACAGAGATCACATGATATCTTGATAGATTTGTGCGCTAGAAGGTAGACATAGGGGCATGACCATATTAACGGCAAGTGTAGTTATGTGATGAGTAGAAATTGACTATTTTGCCAATTTAGGTGGAGAGTATTTGGCTAGTATCAATAATTACTCTCCAAAAAGTGATGCCAAAATTAAAGGTTTTTTATCAGTAACAATTATGCATTATGATATGTTCGAACTGAGATGGTGATACACTGATGGCACGAGCACAACCGGTAGACTACAAGTTCTGGTCAAATTAAAGGTAATTTAGATATTCTTCTTTTTATTTGTTATGGTTAATAAACCTAAAACTTGGCCATCATTTACTCTTCAAGTGAAGACTCTTCAAACTAGTTTCTCTTGCCTTTCAAATTGGAGGGTTGAAAAGGAGACCCGAACTTCAAACACAAAGGCATTTTTTGTTGCTAAAAGTGTATTAATTAGGGGTGGAAAAATTATCCGTTAAATCCGATTTGATTCGGTATTTGTCTCGATTAGATTCGAAAAATACAAATATTGTAAATGGTCAAATACAAATCATATATTAAGATATAGTATTCGTAAAAATAAATCAAATACAAATATTATTTTCTAAAATGTCAAATATCCGATCCAATCCGTTATTTATATACATACCACTAGGATAATTACATATATACACATATTATAAAGAAATATTGAGTTTTATTTGTTTTATTGAGATTATAATAACTTTGAATTCATTATTTAGTTTGAGAAAAAACTCATACTTTAGTTTAAGAAGAAACCCCAGTTAATAGTACTGTATATATACAGTCGGTGCTTTCAGCCCATGAGTTAGAGCGAACGTACACACACAAGAAAGAAACATATGAAGGAAGATAAAAAAACAAAAAAAAAAAAAACAAAAAAAAAAAAAAAANAAAAAAAAAAAACAAAAAAAAAAAGAAGACAAGAGGCCCATTTATAAGTTTGTAAAAGCTCTTCGTTTATTATCTATAATTTATAATAGACTTGTAATAAAAAAAGGAATTTAGTTAATGTTACAATCTTCATGTACAAACCATATTTAATGTTTTTAAATATTTGTTATTTTTTACAAAGAAAAATTAGATGAGTTTATCTATTTTTAATATGTTAGTTTGTTATGAATAAATATATTCATCCTTTCTAATCCTACAATATATTAATAGAGAAGTGATTTTAGTGGTTTTTGTCCACATGTCACTCACAGAAAGAAAGTTGGATCAGAAACTCTGACGTAGCATTTAAAGTTATTTTAGAAAATAATGTTTTTGGCTATAACCCTGAGAAAACTAACTTTTCTGGTGAATCCAAGATCGATGTTTCTGTTTGCTACAATCCCTAATACGAAGAATTAAATTTGTTCCTCGCTGAATTTCGTTTAGGTCTCTCTTTTTCGATTTTTCAAAACAGTTAAGATTTGAGTTAGTTGTTTTATGGGTTTCATTCACTATTTTGATATGAATATTTAAATTTCTTCAAATTTTGATCATTTCTGGTTACAAACAGGCCAATCCTTTTTGGGTTAACAATTTATGAGATATACCTGGGCTGAGTTCTACAGTGGGTTATCAATAATTGACTGGACATGATATCCGGAAAACGAATGGTTTTCATAATACCGATATTCGTTTTCTGGATTAAGGTTTTCATGTTTGATTCTTATGCTTTCAATTATATATGAAAATCTGAATCATGATCCGGAAAACGAATGGTCAGTCGTATGGAGAGTGAAATTGGAGGTTTTGTTTCATCAAGAGAGATATATTAATCGAGGGATGGCGAATGATGATGATGAGGAAGGAAGGAGAAGAGGGAAAGTTGGTGGTGGTGATAAGTTTAATGAAGTTGATGAAGCTAAGTGGAGGTTTCAAGCAGAGATGTTGAGATCAGAGTGTAATCTGTTACGGATTGAAAAAGAGATTGCTTTGAAGAAGATGGAGAGGAGGAAGAAACATATGGAGAAGACGATCCGATCTGTGGTTCATACTCTTCTCTGTGTAAGTCTAATCTTCAAATTTCATTGTTTTGTTGTGTGATTGTGGAGTGTGTTTTTGAATTTATGTTGGTGGGTTTTGATCTAAGGGAAAGCGAGGATTTTAGAAGGGAAGAAAGAGAGTAAAGTTTTGGAAGATGAGATTAGCTATTTGATTGCAAAATTGAATGAGTTAAAGTCTCCAAAGGTTAAAGAAGATGTGGAAGGTAGAAACTGTAGACAAAATTTTGACAAACAAACTTCTCTTTTGAGAAGAGAGCTTGAGAAATTCGATGAAGGAGTTTCCGAAGAGATTTGTGTCAAAGGGATTCAGAAATGGCAGAAGCTAGCTTTGTGGTCAATTCTAACAATGTGATTAGGAGCAGTAACGGAAATATGCATGACAGAACTTGATGTTCAGCGAATGAGTCTTTTTTGCTTGATCTTGATTTTTTATGTTATCTTGCTGCAGATAGATACGTTGAGTTGTAAAATGGAGGCTTTGTCGAAAGGGGTTTTGCTGGAAAGAATGGAGAAAGAGGATGGATTGAGTTTCTTTACAAGTTGTCTCCAAAAGCATTGATCTTCAAAATGTATATGTGTAAATTTTGTGTCAAAGCTTTCTCACATTGAGCTCAGATGAATTTTACTTTGTGTAGGCAGTTAAAACGCACGAGGAAAAGAGAGACTGTTCTAGACAATGCAAGGCAGTGGCGAGGAAGATTGTGGATGAAGTAAGAGCAGGACAATGGTCACAATTGCAAGAGATGTTGAATCAAGTGAGAAAGTAAAGGGAGGAGCTTCAGTCTTGTCATGTTTTCTGGCAAAACTGCGCTCTCGATTCAGATTCTCGGATACAAAATCCACATTCATCAGTGACAAAATTACACATCATAGATTCTTCTTAATAGAGCATTAGTTCATGACTTTAGAGCCTTTTCTTATGAATTTGTTTTAGGTTGAAGGATGGCGACGAAAGGCGTTATCATCAGAGACAAATTTGAAAACTTTACCAGCAAAGGTATGCGGATTACAAGACAGGATGGAAAGGTTAAGGAAGCAACATAAGTTAGAAACATAGAAGAACAAATTACCATCAGAATCGGAGAAGAGAGTATTGATTTGTCGGTTAAAAGAAAACCGACATAGCAACAACGGCGAAGGAAGAACAACAAAACCATCATCATTCTCAAGATCACCTTTAAGAGAGCTTAAGAACAGTTCAGTCCCAACAAGGCAGAGAGAAACACCAATGTCATGAAAACGTAACTTTTATATCTTAACAAAAAACCGGACTTTATCTGGTTTTCTTTCTCTGGTTAATAAATGATGCAAACATGGATCAATGCAAATCAAGCCAAAATTTTAAAGAAGATTCTAGAAGACAATCAAATGATGGATATATCAAGAAAGTATCTAGATACGAAGAACCAATCAAATGATTGTTGTTAATTATGTAGATTGATTTTTGCATTTATGTTGATTTATGTGATTAGATGTACATTGAGCCTATATAAGCTCATTTCTCATTTC
Organism: Aurinia saxatilis; assembly: GCA_900406295.1. NCBI lineage: Eukaryota > Viridiplantae > Streptophyta > Magnoliopsida > Brassicales > Brassicaceae > Aurinia > Aurinia saxatilis. Next base: position 6,964 of record OVAP01006001.1, read on the forward strand.
ATTGTAAGTATGTACACAAATTTACAATTTTTTAGAGAGGCAATTTTGAGTGACGATTTTGAGCGATGATTTTGAGCGACGATTCTAGGCACACAAGAGCTGATCTCTGAATCGTAGAGGCCAATGGCACTGCCCAAGGTCTTTACGCTTCAGGAGGGATCTGAGTTACGATTGGGAAGCTTTCCTCCGGAAATTTTTCCGCCGTTATCTTCGGTAGTACGATCGCCGGTAGGTTCTGTGGGGGTCGGATTCCACCCCCGAAGATTGATAGCATGAAACAGCTCAGTGTTTGCCGCAAAACACTACTGCGGCCCACAATCTGGTCATATGTCCACACCTTCGAACTTTACAGTCAAGGACTATCGATTGGTAACGACACAATCAAGCACGGATCACCAAGGGTCCCACGACCGACAATGCATATAACAAGACATGGATCGAACTTGGCTCGCGGAGAAAGCTCTTAGGCGTGTCCCACGATCCAAGTAATGAGCGCGGCCCGCGGACAAGCCCGCACAAACACCCCGCGGGCTACACGATCTGCACGGGCCGCGGACCACAGTCATGGACTATCCCACGGGCCGTGCAAGGCACTTAGCTCGCGGCACAAGTCCTTCGGTTTGTTCCGTGGGCCAGGCCTTCTATAAACTCACACGAAGGACTATCAAGCCTATTCTATGAACATTTGGTTGGTGGGTCTCAATCAAAACTTCACCAAGCAGTGTGCTAGCTAAGTCTCATTGCGGGTCCCGAACCTTCTTAGACAAACCAATTCGATCTTCCTATGATCAATTGAACGTCAGGACATGAGATGGACCAGCAAAGGATCGAACGAAGACATCAAGACAATCGTCTGTGGGCCAAGTGTGGACCATGGCCCGCGGGACAACACCATGGCCTTTACCCACGAGCTACGTCAACACTGTGGCCCGTGGGATAAGCCTAATAGCGTAGCTCGCGGGCTACATCCTTGCCGTAGCCCGCGAGCTATACCCTTGCCATGGCCCGCGGGCTACACGCTCAACAAGGCCCGCGGGATGAACTTAGCAATGCAGCTCGCGGCCTATACTCTTGTCGTGGCCCGCACGCTACACCATGGCCATGACCCACGGGCTACATGCTCAACGTGGCCCGCGGGATGAACTTAGCAACGTAGCTCGCGGGCTACACTCTTACCGTGGCCCACGAGCTACACCATTACCACGACCCGCGGGCTACATGCTCAACGTGGCCCGCAGGATAAATTTAGCAACGTAGCTCGCGGGTTACACTCTTGCTGTGGCCCGCGAGCTACACCATTACCATGACCCGCGGGCTACATGCTCAACGTGGCCTGTGGGATGAACTTAGCAACGTAGCTCGCGGGCTACACTCGTGTCGTGGCCCGCGAGTTACACCATTACCACGACCCGCGGGCTACATGCTCAACGTGGCCCGCGGGATGAACTTAGCAACATAGCTCGCGGGCTACACTCTTCCCGTGGCCCGCGAGCTACACCATGGCCATGACGCGCGGGCTACATGCTGAAAAGTTTGGAGAATAGAATCATCGGAGTATCTAAGGAGAAAGTGTAGCCCGCGAGCTACGTTGGAATTGAATCATCGGAGTATCTAAGGAGAAAGGAAAATATCTAGAAGACTGCTGGAAGAATGAAAGCAAATATTCAGGAAATGGAAGGTAGCCCACGAAAGAATTTGGGCCCAAAGACGGTTCAGTTAGAATATATATAGGATCTAAGGTCGTAGGTCTTAGATCATCTTCTTCTCTCTCGAATATCTTAAGTCTTAACAGCTTGTATTCGAGAATTCCCTTTGCTATCAACAAAGCGGTCCTACTTCTCTTACCTTGTACTTTGTCTTTCCCTTTAACTTTCTGAGCGGTTCGTCGACGATCCCTTAAAAGATCCGTTAGACAAGTTTTTGTTGTGTGTGAATTCTTGCCCACACAATTTGGCGCCGACTATGGGGACCTCATCGACTGCTCCACACGAAGAATTGCTCGGGACTATGAACATGGTTGAAGGTGACAATCTCGTGGATCAATTCCATCTTGACAGATCCACGGTGACCCCACCTCATGATGGAAATTACCTGCTCGTGAATCCGTCTCTACATCCTACAATGGATCATCCCCGTCAGTATGTCAACATGATCACGGGAGGGTCGCTATATTGCCCAGATCGTATCTTTGCAATCGAGTCTTTCCAGCGGAAGGCAAGCACCAGCCCTACGCGGGCCACCACGCTAAACTTTCCAAACTGCAGCATCTCTTTCGCCGAGAAGGACGCAAAAGCAATCAACCAATCTCAAAACGATCCTCTCGTCATCCAGCTAACGATCGGCAACATCAACATCACCAAGGTTTTAGTGGACACAAGAAGCTCGGTGAATATGATCTTCATGGGCACACTGCTGCATATGAAGGTGGACCCATCAGGAATCGAGGAAACTCCGCAGCCTCTAACAAGCTTCTCCGGAACAACAACCATGACCCTTGGAACGATCGAGCTCCCTGTTCAGGTCGAAGGCATCACGAAGATCGTGACCTTCGCAGTCACCGATCACGCTACAATCTACAACGCGATACTGGGAACCCCCTGGTTGAACTCAATGCGCGCGGTCCCATCTCCTTACCACTTGTGCATCAAGTTCCCAACATCCGAGGGAATCAAAATCGTCCGAGGAAACCAGAAGGAATCCAGGACATGCTTGCTCACCGAACACAAATTAAGGAAGCTTGTCACAGATCGGGTCCCAGAGGGCAAGCAGAAGAAACGATGGATGAAACACAGAGCTAGGAAGCAACTATTTGTCGTCATGCATCAACTACAGATCGCGGAAGCTCAGGAAGAAGAATCACATGTGGAACCCGTCATCTATATCTGCGTAGACGATCAGCATCCAGAACGACTCGTGGAGATCGGGGCGGACCTACCACACTCCCTCCGCACAGAGCTCATCGCTTTTCTGAAAAGAAACGTCAACACCTTCACTTGGGCGGCCGAATATATGCATGGAATCAGCATGGACATCGCATGTCATGAACTCAACATGGACCCAACCTTCAAGCCAGTCAAGTAGAAGAGAAGAAGGATGGGCCCTGAACAAGCACAAGCAGTGAACGATGAAGTAGACAAACTCCTCAAAGTCGGATCAATCATGGAGGTCAAGTACCCAGATTGGATAGCCAACCCAGTGGTGGTTAAGAAGAAGAATGGCAAATGGAGAGTCTGCGTCGACTTCACCGACTTCAACAAAGCATGTCCCAAGGAAAGCTTCCCTCTTCCTCACATCGATCGGTTGGTCGAAGCAACAACAGGGAACCAACTCCTGTCATTCATGGACGCTTTCTCAGGATACAATAAGATCTTCATGCATCCTCATGACCGCGAGAAGACAATCTTCATCACCGACAAAGGTACCTATTGTTATAAAGTTATGCCTTTTAGTTTTAAGAATGCAGGTGAAACGTACCAGAGGCTAGTCAACAAGATGTTTGTTGAACAGCTGAGAAAAACCATGGAGGTATACATCGATGACATGCTCGTGAAATCGATGAACCAACATGACCATGTGGCCCACCTCGTCACCCGTCGCGGCATAGAAGCCAATCCAAAGCAAATCAAAGCCCTTCAAAAGATGCATCTCCAACAAACAAAAGATAGGTCCAACGCCTCACAAAACGTTTCGCAGCGCTTAATCGCTTCATCTCCAGGTCCACAGACAAGTGTTTACCCTTCTACAACATCCTCAGAGGAAACAAACACTTCGAGTGGACAGAAAAATGCGAGGAGACTTTCTAACAGCTAAAGGACTACTTGGAGCGGGCCCCAGTGCTAGCCAAACCTGTGGATGGCGAGTCTTTGTTCTTATACATAGCAGTTTCTCCCTCTGCCGTCAGTGGAGTACTCATTCGCGAAGAGAGAGGCGAGCAAAATCCCATCTTCTATGTCAGCAAGACCTTCACGGACGCCGAGACCAGATATCCACAAATGGAGAAGCTCGCTTTAGTTATTGTGATGTCATCGCGTAAGCTAAGGCCTTACTTCCAGTCCCACTCCATAGTCGTGCTTACTCCATTCCCGTTACGTACCATCTTGCACAGTTCGAGTCAGTCAGGACGTCTAGCAAAATGGGCCGTAGAATTGAGCGAATACGACATCGAATATCGCAGCCGCACGAGCGCAAAAGCACAAGTACTAGCTGACTTTTCAGTCGAACTTCCAGAACGTATGGACGCCGACCCCACAGAACAATCGACATGGACACTCCATGCAGATGGATCATCATTCAAGCAAGGGTCAAGAGTCGGCATCCTTCTGGCCTCACCTACATGAGAGGTCATCGAACAGTCCATCCGTTTCGATTTCCCAGCCTCCAACAACGAGGCAGAATATGAAGCTTTGATTGCAGGGTTGAGACTTGCCTTGGGCATCAACGTCTAGAAGATCCAAGCCTTCTGCGACTCACAATTCGTAGTCAATCAGTTCAACGGCGAGTACGTTGCACGAGACGAAAGGATGGGGGACTACCTCAACATTGTAAAAGACCTGTCATAAAAGTTCACAGAATTCACCCTTACGGAATCTCTCGAAATGAAAATACAACTGCCGATCCACTAGCAGCCTAGGGCTCCACATCAGATCCAGACCTGCGCAGAGTGATCCCCATGGAACTCCTGGAGCATCCAAGCATCCAAGAAACTTATCCCATTCACCTTATCGACGTTGAAGTGGTGGTAACCGAAAATCAACCCGCAGCAGAAGATGAGGTTATTCATATGGAAGTAGACGAAGCAACAAGCCATAGTAACTATGGAGGTGACGCTCTTTGGATTGATCGAATCAAACATTACATCACGACTGGAGATGTTCCCACAGACAAGTGGGCCGCACGTAAACTCAGAGGTCAAGCAGCACGTTACATCATCAAAGACGACAAGCTTTACAAATGGGGGCTTGGCGGCCCACTACTCACTTGCCTTGATGGAGTAGACGTTTGCAAAGTGATGGAAGAGATTCACGGAAGTTCTTGTGGAAACCATTCTGGGGGGCGCAGCTTGACCATCCTAATCAAGCGACACGGTTTCTACTGGCCCACAATGATCAAAGACTTCGAGCAATTCTCTGTCAAGTGTGAGAAGTGCCAGCGCCACGTTCCAACCTTCTATCATCCCACTAAGATGCTAACATCAGTGTCATCACCATATCCTTTCATGAGATGGTCCATGGACATAGTGGGCCCTCTCCACAACTCGAAGCAAAAACGTTTTTTGCTTGTCCTAACTCATTATTTTTCCANAACTCATTATTTTTCCAAGTGGGTGGAAGCAGAGTCATATGCTAGCATCAAGGATG
>OVAP01006002.1:0-12319 GCA_900406295.1 Aurinia saxatilis
GTCTTGAAATCACTCTCCTTCCTCTTCGAGTACATTGGTGAAATGGGCAAAATGGTGTTTCATCCGGCTCGCAAAGTCCGTGAAGTGTACTGGAAGATCTACAACTCGCTTTACATTGGTGCTCAGGACACGCTTGTAGCAGCTTATCCGATGCTTGAAGCTGATGGGCAGGAAAATGTTTATAGCCGACCAGAGTTGATGATGTTTTTGTGAAGAAAAAGATAAGCACTCGTCGTTGCATTTTGTATATAATATGATTATTATTCTATTAATAACACACAAACACATCTTTTGTTTGACTTTAATTGTTTTGCCATTACAGGAGTTTCCAAGTCTCGAGATTGACAGAGAAGTCTTTCGTATTTCTTAAAATTCTTTTCATTTTCTGTAAATTATGTTTATGTATTGGTATTTTTATTAACATTTATTCATTAGCTTGCAGGTCAGAAAACTATGTATAGTTTGGTGATAAATGTGAATGATGTGTCAAATTGAAACTTAGTTCGTTGACCACTTGACCATATGTAACTTGAAATCCGCAAAATTCAAACCGAGCTTTCGGTTTACTAGAATATGTGAGAATATTTGCGAAATCAAGTTACCTTGTTTAAATTTTTCAAAACATGATGTTGCTTCGGTTAAACATTTATCAATCATGATTTTGCTTCGGTTTACCATATTTCTCAAGATTCATTGGGATTGTTTGCTTACTAATGTAGGGGGACAATCAATTTAGTCATGTTACTTTACTTTTTCTTGACCTATAGTAGATACACACATTAATTTTATATCATAATTTTTATTCCCATTTCATTATTTCTTATGTTCGTGTATATATATATATATTAATTATTAAGAAATATGAATCTTGTATCTAGGAAAAGAAGATATATATTTTTCTAATAATAAAAATATGGAGTAGAAATAAGATTAAAACGCTAAAAAGCTAATCTCCGAAGACACAAAAAAAAGAAAAAAAAAGTCCGAAACAAAATTAGAGAGAATTACAAGTAGATCAATCTCTCTACAAAAACTCATAGATAATAATCATATAATGAAATAAATAAATAAATAAAATACTCAAACCCATCGAATCCTCCTGAAAAGCCTACATAACCAAACCGGCAAGGGTTAGCATAACCACGACAGATCCGAATCCAGCGTATTTGTTCGAAACGGCACCGCTTTGAGCAGCAGGAGCTGGAGCTTGAGACGGCGAGTTCGCATCAGACGACGGAGTAACGGAAGGCGAGGGAGAATTAGCTTGAGGAGGCGCTGGAGGAGAGGCGGAGGAAGATTCCGGAGTCAATGCGGCTGATGGAGAAGCAGAAGGAGCAGGAACCGTCGCCGCCTTAGGTGAAGGTGAAGCGGAGGGAGAAACCGCCGGAGCAGGAACCTTCGCCGCCTTAGGTGAAGTAGCAGGGGAGATCCGTCTTCCTCCGACTTGAGATGGAGCCGGAGCTGGAGACTGAGCCACCGTGAGTGAGATCAGAAGAGTTGCCATAAGAAGAAACCCTAGAGATTTGGACAAAGCCATTTCTGTTTCTCTTTTTTGGAAAAGCTAAAGAGTGTTATGTTTGGTTTTGCTTTGGTTTTGGTTTAAGACAGAACAAGGAGACTAGTTCTGTTTATATAGAGGAGAAGTAGGGTCTACTGTTTCTTAAGGTGTGTATAAGATCTGAACCGTTGATGTAAAAGAATCGGAACCGACTTTAATCTAACGATTGAGATTTTATTATATAGTAAAAAAGCAAAAAAGGAGGACGCGAACTCCCTTGACTACGGCGCTAACGGCTCTTTGACAGCTGTGGCTAGATCTTGACCGTACACGTAGTGATCGTATTGACGCGTGATTGAGGAAAAGGGAAATATGGCCGTTGTGATGGATTTTTCTTTCTTAATTCAATAATTAAACGTAGATTCTACACTCTCTATTTATTTATTCAGTGATTTGTGTGTTAATGATAGTTAGATTTTATCAGGGTTACATTAAATTTTGTATCTTATCTATATCTTTATGTATATTATTTTTCTTAGTTTGTACCTAATGGATGATACTATTCTTATTTTTCTTAGTTGTCAGTTTTTTTAATTTGGATTATTCTTGTTCTATAGCAAATTAATCTAGGCAATATCAAATAAAAATTAAAAATATATTCAAACAAAATGAAATGCTAAAACAAAAATATCTTGCACGGAAAAACAAATAAATTCCCTGGAAAGTTTCAACAATGTTCTAGTTAATTACCACAGAGGCTTTGAACAAGTCAAATTGTAAGATATAAACTTTTCCAAGTTGAATTTTCTCCGTTTCAATCATGCATTTTAATTATGGTTTAAGAAAAAAAAAAGGGGTTTATAATGAGTCAAGTAAAGAAGGATGCTCAACTTCAAAGTTTGCTCTTTTCACAGCTTCACAAATCAAAGGCAAACTACTCAAATCCAGAGTACAAACAAGTAGCAATGTTGAAAATTTTGTAACACAAGAATTGTAAGAAACAAAAAGAATCAGATTAACATTTAGATTAGAAACCAATCCAAGAAAGTTTCTCAGATAGATCAAAATGTACTTTATTGCTCTTCTGTATCTAGTTCTTTCCTGGTTTTTGAAGTAATATCTATATCTCTTCTGGGTTTGTTTCGATTCGGTTCAAGCTTACGACTCAGACTCGGTGGTTGCAGTATCATCAGTCTTCACCACAACATCACCTTTGAACTTCAAGCCATACATGTGACCCATCTTGGTCCGCTTTGTCTCCAAGTACCTCTTGTTCTCCTTTGTGATAAGACTCAAGAGAGGGACTCTTCCCACAATGGCTAATCCATATCCCTTCAGACCAACGTACTTGGCAGGATTATTCGTCATCAGTTTCATTGTCCTCACGCCCAAATCCCTCAGTATCTACACAATGAAGACGGGTTACTTATACAATGTTGTGGCTTTTTTGGATTTTACCAAGATTTTAGTTAACATACCTGTGCACCAATTCCATACTCTCTAGAATCAACAGGAAGTCCTAAGTCCTCATTAGCTTCAACCGTGTCTCGACCAGCATCTTGTAGATTGTAAGCTCGAAGCTTGTGTCCTAAACCGATCCCTCTTCCTTCATGTCCACGCAGGTAAACCAACACACCACGACCATTAGCCTCAATCTGCTGCATCGCAAGAGCTAGCTGGTTCCCACAATCACACCTTGCTGACCCGAAGATGTCTCCCGTGAGACACTCGGAATGAACCCTCACGAGAATGTCTTGACCATCACCAATCTCACCCTGCCACAATTTTAGACACGTAAGTTTTGGCTAAATCCTTGGATGTTCTGAAGTCAACAAGAAACTATTTTGTAAACATTGCTCTAACCTTGACCATTGCAATGTGCTCTATTCCGTCTAATATAGACTTGTAACAATAAGCTGTGAAAGGTCCCCACATTGTCGGGATCCGAGCTGCAGAAGAATGTTCCACTAGCTTATCTCTCTTCCTTCGATATCTGTCATTATAGAACCCGAAAGATAGTTTAGATTTGAGCTTCAAAAGAAGTATAGTGCGATAGGAGACACAAAGCCTAGCAGATTTAAAGGGCCTAACCTGATCAAATCTGCAATGGAAACAATTTTCAGGTTATTCTCAGCTGCAAATTCACGGAGTTTTGGTAATCTAGCCATGGAACCATCATCATCAACAATTTCACACAGTACTCCGACAGGATCTAGTCCAGCTAAAACAGTGAGATCAACAGATGCTTCGGTGTGTCCAGCCCTTTTCAAAACCCCGCCTTCTCGGTACTTCAACGGAAAGATATGCCCTGGGCGGTTGAAATCCTCGGGCTTTGAATCTTTCGATGCAAGGGACAATATCGTGGTTGCCCTGTCACGAGCTGATACTCCAGTTGTTGTACCATGTTTTGCATCCTAAGAAGGGTAAAAAGTTATGAGAAATCAAGTTAGATTAACAACACAAGAACCAATATCGAAGCTTTCTTCAACGAGAAAAATACATACCACAGTCACTGTGAATGCAGTGGAGAGCTTTTCTTCATTCTCCTTCTGATTTACCATTAGAGGAAGTTGCAATCTCTCGAGATCATCTTCTTTCATACTCACACAAACAATCCCAGTTCCATGTTTCACAATAAAAGCCATAGCTTCAGGTGTAGCTAACTCAGCAGCCATTACCAAATCTCCTTCATTTTCTCTATCTTCATCATCCACAACCACCACAAGCTGCAACAACACTACAACCAAAATCAATCAACCAAAACCCAAAAAAAAAAAATGAACCTTTGACTACAACAAAACACACGAACCTTCCCTTGACGAATATCTTCAATAGCCTCAGGAATAGAAGAGAAACCAGGTGTTGGTAAATCCAACTCATAGTCATCATCTTCAGTAACAAAACCATTGCCTGCTGCAGAAACAGAATCTGCAGCAAGTCTACCTAGTGAAACTGAATCAGACTGTGTCGGCTTCCCGTTCCCATTGGTGTAAGAGAGCAGATCATCTTCTCTAGAGATCACCGTAGCTTTAACTTTACCAGTGGTCTTGATAGATGGTAAACTAACACGGTGTAATCCATGAACCAATGTGGTATAACTTTGGCTTAATCTACACACAATCAACGAGGCTAATAATCAGCAAATGAGATTCATTTCTAAATCACAAAGTTCTTAGATCACTAGAACACACAAATACAGATTCCTAAAATCACGAAATTCGAATTGAATCTCTTTACCTGGAGTGAGAAAGAGGGATGGTGGAAGAAGAAGATAGATTGATGGAAGACATATTCAAGAAGAACCCTTTATCGCAAAATCGAAACTTTGAATTAGAATTCGAATCACGATCTCAGAAAAACAGAACCCACTTCGATTCTGGGATTAATAGAGGATTTTTAACGAAGAAGATGCGAGGAAAGTGAGAAGAGAGAAGAGATGGGTTATTAGTTGAGGATGACGATATCGATTACGGAAGCTTTTTTTTCTTTTAATGGCGGCGCGAATTGAGAAGAGGAGGTTGTGTTTAGGTGCGATGGTGATGATGATTCGGTGGGAGATAAGTAGTCATGAGATGAGACACAACTTGCTTGGTTGGTTCTGGTCTTCTCTAACCATTTGTCTCAACGCCGTCATTTTTAGACTTTTGATTTTTTTTTTTTTGACAACATCACAAGACTAATCTCTTTGTTCTCTAATTTAGCTTCTCGAAGTTTAGATGTTTTGGTAGAGAAACTAGTTGTCTAAATCTCTTTTAATTAGGATAGAAACTAATGAATTTTTTTTGATTAAGAGATAGAGATTAGTCAAAGTGACTATTAATAAATGTCCTTGAAATGATCCAAAGAACATTGCTAAACTGATTAGTAGTAACATGGGAATCATCGGTAAAAGTGTTACCACTAATCAGAATGTTAGCAAAACTTACCATGTGACTCTTACCGATGATTCCCATGTATGTAAACCATTTAAAAATAATAAGCAAGTGGACTATCCGAGATTCATAACTTTCGGTATAAGTGATAATTGTGGTATACATATGTATATTATAAGTGGTAGCCCATTCCTATGCGATACGAACCGCACATTGTTTGTGTCTCTTTTCGACCCATTCTTTAAGTGGTTCAAGAAATAAAAAAATGTAATATACTAACATTAGTATAAGTTATGCAACAATTTTAGTTATCTAATAAAGCTAGATTACGTCGACACTCTGACATATATAATGTTGGTATTTCTAACCAAAGAAAACGATAGTGACGACTAACATGAATATATTATTCTCGATTTTATATGTAAAATATCGGACTATTTTAGTTATTAACCATGAAACAGACAAGTTAGCAAAATATGCTAAACACATTGTTACTGTAACAAAATTAAATGGTTGTAGCTATTTATGTTCAATAAAATAATTTGCAGATAAAAAAAAACTTTTAATAACATGATATTCATAAAACCAAAACAAAGTAAACTACAAAATGGACACAAAACTATAACATTGTATACAATTTATTTTGTTCCAAAAGGTCATTTGGTTCGTCATGTAATTGTAAAATCCAACATCGAACCAAAATAAAAACGGTTCGGTTTAGATAACTATTGTTCCGGTTAAAATAAAGAACAAAATTCAATTTTTGGATTCAGTCTTCTTCTTCTGCTTCTTCTACTTCACATCCACTCATCATTTCTCTCTCCGGCGAGTAACACTAATCACTTCGCCGGCGATGGAGAGCTTCGCACTTCACTCACTCTCCACCACCGCCACTTCCGCTTCCTTCTCCCATCTCCATCATAACCCCTCACGCCTCCCTCTTCTCCGTCGCATCTCCTCCTCGAGATCTCCGCTTTCTCCTTCACCAATCTCTCTCCGATCTCACTCAATTCAACCTCTCAATTTCCCTCTCCTCAAACCAATCCCCAAATTCTCCACCCGAATCGCCGCCACACCACAAACCAACCCTCCTCCTCCTTCTCCTCCGACTCCGTCTCCTCAAGGAGCGAAACTCCTCCCTCTAATCCTCTCCGTCTCCGTCGGACTAATCCTCCGATTCGCCGTCGCAGTCCCCGAAGGAGTCACTCCACAAGGATGGCAACTTCTCTCCATCTTCCTCTCAACAATCGCAGGACTCGTTTTAAGCCCTCTCCCCGTCGGAGCTTGGGCTTTCATCGGACTCACGGCGTCGATAATCACCAAAACGTTGTCCTTCTCCGCCGCTTTCTCAGCTTTCACAAGCGAGGTTATATGGTTGATTGTCATCTCTTTCTTCTTCGCTCGTGGGTTTGTGAAAACTGGTTTAGGTGATAGGATTGCTACTTACTTTGTGAAATGGCTTGGGAAGAGTACTTTAGGTTTGTCTTATGGACTTACTCTTAGTGAAGCTTTGATTGCTCCTGCTATGCCTAGTACTACTGCTCGTGCTGGTGGTATCTTCTTGCCTATTATTAAGTCCTTGTCGCTCTCCGCCGGGAGTAAACCGGGTGATTCGTCTTCCAGGAAGTTGGGGTCTTACTTGATCCAGTCTCAGTTTCAGGTTAGTTCTTTATGCCCTTTGGCTACAATGCTTAGTTGGTCCAGTGTGTGTCTACTGTGATCGAGTAGAATGGAGAAACTAAGAAAAAGAGAGAGCTTTTGTGTGAATCTGAGGGCTGAGACAATGCTATGTGTTTTACTTGAGCCATCCTTGAATGCCCTCGAGACTGCTTTCTAATTTCGTATAGCAGTATATTTCTTGTTGTTAATATTTGATTTTGACATGAGGGAATGTGCCTAATCATGAGCCTTTGACGTTGCAGTACCTTTCAAGTGAACAAGTCTTGGTTATTTGTTACTGTATCTCTCTGATTATGTTCTTGTCTTTTGACAGTGTGCTGGAAACTCTAGTGCTCTTTTCTTGACTGCCGCAGCTCAAAATTTGCTGTGCCTCAAGTTAGCTGAGGAGCTTGGAGTAGTGATTGCAAACCCGTGGGTTTCTTGGTTTAAGGCTGCTAGTCTACCTGCAATCATATCACTTCTTGTTACTCCACTTATCCTTTATAAGCTTTATCCTCCAGAAACCAAGGACACACCGGATGCTCCAGGTATTGCTGCAAAAAAGCTCACGCAGATGGGGCCTGTCACTAAAAATGAATGGATCATGGTCGGTACCATGCTTCTCGCTGTCACTCTTTGGATCTGTGGGTGAGTCTTAGATAACTCTCATTTAATTTGTATCAGAGTGTCAGTTAAATATGAACACTCCATGGGTTTAAATTACATGCAGAGAGACTCTCGGAATACCAAGTGTTGTAGCCGCTATGATCGGTCTGTCCATACTTCTTCTCCTTGGGGTCCTCAATTGGGATGATTGCCTAAGCGAAAAATCAGCATGGGACACATTAGCTTGGTTTGCTGTTTTGGTGGGAATGGCCGGACAGCTCACAAACCTCGGCGTTGTATCATGGATGTCTGATTGTGTAGCCAAAGTTCTCCAATCTATGTCCTTAAGTTGGCCTGCTGCGTTTGGTCTTCTGCAAGCAGCTTACTTCTTCATTCACTACCTTTTCGCCAGCCAAACAGGTCACGTTGGAGCTCTCTTCTCAGCTTTCCTAGCAATGAATATAGCAGCAGGTGTTCCCGGCATTCTCGCTGCACTTGCTTTAGCTTACAACACCAATCTTTTCGGCGCTTTGACTCATTACAGTAGCGGTCAAGCCGCTGTCTACTTTGGAGGTATTTCATGAACAGAACCGCCGCGTTCTCTTTGTTTTTGGTTAATTTCTCTAACTTTGGCCTTTGCTTTCGTGTTTTTGGCAGCGGGTTATGTTGATCTTCCCGATGTATTCAAGATTGGATTCATAATGGCTACGATAAATGCGATCATTTGGGGAGTGGTTGGAACTTTCTGGTGGAAATTTTTAGGTCTCTACTAAGAGAACTTGTCGTTCTTGAAGCTTACCATTTGGTTTCGAGGTTTTTTATTTCTCCTTTTAGAGAATCTGACATTCTTTTATCACATAGATATACATAAATCTGTGTCGATTTGTTTATCTTATGAAATTATCGAAAATAATTTCATATTTATTCAGATTAAAGTTTTAGAAACATGAAGTAGATTTGGGTTGGCGGCGTTTTGTTAAAAGAAAAAGTATAGGGAATTCATCTGGAAAATTTCTAATTTAAAGGATCTTCAAGTCAAATTTAATTCATGTATCGATTTGCAAACTCTTTCAAGTTTTGAATATGAAGGTAAAACATACAATAATTCGAAATAAGTTACACCACATGCATCACTTCCATACTTGTCCATCGTGATATGATTGTTGTTGGCATAGTAAAGTGCGATCCCCACAATTTTGTTTTTGTTCAATAATGAATTTTCAGAATGTACATCACATGTCACAACGAATCCTATATATATATTTTTATTTTATTTGTCAAACCGAGAATATTGAAAGAGGGAAAACACCTCCGGTTAATTTATAAGCAGTTCAGGCTGCATTTAGCTAGGCCATCAGCCAATACATTATCTTTGTGTGGGATATAAGAAAAGGAAATATAAGGAGAAGTCGAGAGACAGACATCGGGATCGGAAACCCGAACCAAGGGCTGCAACCAGGGCACTACCATTAGTGCCAAGGCCATAAAGCGTCGGGCGGTAGAGGATTGACGGGAGCATCTGATTAGTGTCTTTGAAACACCAACAAATTTTAATATTTTGGTTGTAACCAAATGATATAAACGTCTTACTATTTTAGATACTATTAGAGATGATACAAAAAACGTCTTAATATTTAATATACACATAAGTTGAGAATATTTTCCAAAATTATCAAATAATAAAATAATTTAATATTTTGGACATTGTCAAAAATCATACAAAAAAGTGTTGCAAAATCCTTAAATTCAATGGGTTAGTTCACATGAAAGTTGTTCATTTTTCAAAATTATAAAACGATATCAAAACCTTAATATTTTGGACACAATAAAAGATCATATAATAACTATCAAACAATCTTTAAATTTGGGGGGTATACACACGAAAGTTGTATTTTTTCAAAATTTATCAAATGATATCAATGCCTTATTTTAGACACAGTTAGAAATTACAATTTTTTTTATTTTAATGCTTAAATTATGTGGGTTAATACACACGGAAGTTGAGAAATTTTTCAAAATTACCAAATGACATCTATGACATAATATTTTGGATACTATTAGAAATTATAGCAAAAAAAAACTTTAAAATCTTAAATTCGGTGGGTTGATTCATATGAATTTTTTCATTTTTTCCAAAATTACAAAGTGATACCAGTGCCTTAATATAGTAGACACGGCTAGATATTATAGGGGGAAAAGTAAAACATTTGGTGGGTTAATACACATGAAAGTCGAGTATTTTTCAAAAATGACAAAATGATATCAATACCTTAATATTTTGGCACCGTTAGAGATCATACAAAGAAAAGTCTAAAATTCTTAAAATCGGTGGGTTAATACACACGACACTTGAGTACTTTTCCCAAATTACCAAATTATTTAAATACATTATTATTTTAGGCACCATTATAGATCATAGAAAAAAAATAAAATTCGGTGGGTTAATACACACGATAGTTGAGTATTTTTCAAAAAATTACCAAATGTACTCAATGTCTTAATATTTTGTACACCGTTAGAGATATTAAAAAAATGTAAAAAATCTTAAATTGGAGGGTTAATACAAACGAAAGTTAAGTATTTTTCCAAAATCACCAAATCATATCAATGCCTTATTTTAGACACAGTTAGAAATCACAATTTTTTTTTTAAAATGCTTAAATTATGTGGGTTAATACACACGGAAGTTGAGTAATTTTTCAAAATTACCAAATGACATCCATGACATAATATTTTGGATACTATTAGAAATTATAGAAAAAAAAACTTTAAAAATCTTAAATTCAGTGGGTTGATTCATATGAAATTTTTCATTTTTTCCAAAATTACAAAGTAATACCAGTGCCTTAATATAGTGATCACGGCTAGATATTATAGGGGGAAAAGTAAAAAATTTGGTGGGTTAATACACACGAAAATCGAGTATTTTTCAAAAATGACAAAATGATATCAATACCTTAATATTTTGGCACCGTTAGAGATCATACAAAGAAAAGTCTAAAATTCTTAAAATCGGTGGGTTAATACACACGACACTTGAGTACTTTTCCCAAATTACCAAATTATTTAAATACATTATTATTTTAGGCACCATTATAGATCATAGAAAAAAATTAAAATTCGGTGGGTTAATACACACGATAGTTGAGTATTTTCCAAAAAGATACCAAATGTACTCAATGTCTTAATGTTTTGCACATCGTTAGAGATATTAAAAAAATGTAAAAAAATCTTAAATATGGAGGGTTAATACAAACGAAAGTTATGTATATTTCAAAAATCACGAAATCATATCAATGCCTTATTTTAGACACAGTTAGAAATCACAATTTTTTTTAAATGCTTAAATTATGTGGGTTAATACACACGGAAGTTGAGAAATTTTTTCAAAATTACCAAACGACATCCATGACATAATATTTTGGATACTATTAGAAATTATAGCAAAAAAACTTTAAAAATCTTAAATTCGGTGGGTTGATTCATATGAAATTTTTCATTTTTTAAAAAATTACAAAGTGATACACGTGTCTTAATATAGTGGACACGGCTAGATATTATAGGGGGAAAAGTAAAAAATTTGGTGGGTTAATACACACGAAAGTCGAGTATTTTTCAAAAATGATAAAATGATATCAATACCTTAATATTTTGGCACCGTTAGAGATCATACAAAGAAAAGTCTAAAATTCTTAAAATCGGTGGGTTAATACACACGACACTTGAGTACTTTTCCCAAATTACCAAATTATTTAAATACATTATTATTTTAGGCACCATTATAGATCATAGAAAAAAATATTAAAATTCGGTGGGTTAATACACACGATAATTGAATATTTTTCAAAAAGTTACCAAATGTAGTCAATGTCTTAATATTTTGTACACCGTTAGAGATATTAAAAAACTGTAAAAAAATCTTAAATATGGAGGGTTAATACAAACGAAAGTTAAGTATTTTTCAAAAATCACCAAATCATATCAATGCCTTATTTTAGACACAGTTAGAAATCACAATTTTTTTTTTTAAATGCTTAAATTATGTGGGTTAATACACACGGAAGTTGAGAAATTTTTCAAAATTACCAAATGACATCCATGACATAATATTTTGGATACTATTAGAAATTATAGCAAAAAAACCTTTAAAAAACTTAAATTCGGTGGGTTGATTCATATGAAATTTTTCATTATTTCCAAAATTACAAAGTGATACTAGTGCCTTAATATAGTGGACACGGCTAGATATTATAGGGGGAAAAGTAAAAAATTTGGTGGGTTAATACACACGAAAGTCGAGTATTTTTCAAAAATGACAAAATGATATCAATACCTTAATATTTTGGCACCGTTAGAGATCATACAAAGAAAAGTCTAAATTTTTTTAAATCGGTGGGTTAATACACACGACACTTGAGTACTTTTCCCAAATTACCAAATTATTTAAATACATTATTATTTTAGGCACCATTATAGATCATAGAAAAAAAATTAAAACTCGGTGGGTCCCGAGCTACACCCACCAAAAGAAATTTTGAGTTTTTTTGGTATTATTTTAATGGTGTCCAAAATACTAANTTAAAACTCGGTGGGTCCCGAGCTACACCCACCAAAAGAAATTTTGAGTTTTTTTGGTATTATTTTAATGGTGTCCAAAATACTAAGAGATTGATATAATTTGGTA
>OVAP01006003.1:0-12319 GCA_900406295.1 Aurinia saxatilis
GTTCGATTGTAATCTCTATAAATAGAGAGCTAGTCATTCATTTTAAGGGACCTATCTTTTTCCACGCGGGAGAATTTTGTGACTTTCTCACGCGATCTTTTGTACTTCAGCAATAAAGCATAAACACTTGAATATTTTCTCGTATCCGATAATTCATTTCCATAGAAAGTTACGATCCCTAAAAGTTACTTTATAAGTTTTGGTTGTGAGAATTTCGGCTCTCACACCCTCAATCCCAGCTTACTCTGTGCAGCCAAAAACATACTCCATAGCTTTCCTCCTTCCTCCAGAGCTTTGTCATACAAAGCAACGTCTTGTTAGTTTGGTTACACACCACAACGTCTTCAAGGCGTGTCACAAGATTCACACAGATTCCTAACTAATCCCAGAATCAATGATTCACAACATAATCAAGCTAATCAAAGAGAAGCGATGCTTCTGATGACTATGATTAGCCCAATACCAATCAAATTTCTGTGTACCTCTCATCTAATTCAGAGTTACTCAAACAATGACTCATATTGACTAACTCAGAACCCTTTTGGATAATCACCTTCCCCCATTTCTCCTCTCTCTCCTTCTATCAAATCACTTCCTCCACCAACAAAACCTTCTCAAACCCTCCACAGAAACAACCAGAGCCAATCGATTTCACCAAACCCAAGCAAGACCCTTGTAAAAAGATACTCAGGAACACCGATTCCATCACCACCGTCAGAAACAAGCTAGTCGGAAAGTAAACCGAAGCAGAATTCACCACGACCAAGACAGAGAAGAATTGCCGGAGAAGAGAATCGAGAGTTTTCTTGTTTTCTTATTACCTTCTCCTTGATCCTTCTGACTTAAGCCAATGATGACCTTTGTTATCAAGAGGACATGGAAAAAGCTTACAACTCAAAATCTAGAGGAACTCCGTTTTGTTTGATGTATAAAATTTCTCTTCAAAGAACTCAATATGTAAAATTTTCACACAAAAAAAGAATATATATATATATCTTAATATATGTGGATAATCGACTAAAGCGGTAACACCTTGTACTATTTTGCTCTTTGTTTTACGACATGAACTTTTTGATTCTGTCATATTACACATGTACTACATTTAGTCTCTCGAAATAGCCATTTAAAATTGAATTTAGCGTTTTGAAATTACGATTGCATATTAATTCAATATTTTTATTATTCATCTGGGATTAATATAAAAACAAAAATACAAAGAAGATAAGGAGAACAAAATAAACAGAGATTAACGAGAAACATCAAATATTTAAACAAAACCTATAAAGATGCTTCAAGTCGATTCCTAACATTATGATTAGGGTATTCTTCAATGCTATCTAATCGAGATCCAAAATCAATCTCCATATCACATGTCTCCTTCAATCTTCCTTCAATCTTGTATATTTTCTTTGTCAAGTCTCCTAGTTGCACTACTATCCTTGGATTAGCAAAACAACGACTACAACTCTTTATCCACATAAGGATCAATGAAACAACGAGGGAAAAACTCGAATCATAAGTTTTATCTCCAGAATAAGTATCTAAAAAGAGAGATAACCCAAACAAGGGAAACCAAAGTATCATAACACCAACCCCATACAAGGAAAACCACAGCCTCTACGCCATACCAGAGGAAGCACGAGAACACACATAAGTAAAGAAGAGAGACTGGCATCGGTGCTGAGAAAGCCATCGTACGACAGCCGAGAAGGCCACAAAAAAAAAAGAGGCCGCTCAGAACCCTAGAGTTTTTTTCACTTTTGATCCACATAAGGACAATTAAAAAATTGATAGCTTAGAACATCCTCTATTATCAACTAAAACTATAACACTCTGTACTATTTTTTCTTTAACTTACGACATGATTTTTCTGACTCTATCATATTACATTTACCACCCAATTTCTTGCTGCAATATCCTTTACAAGATCATCTCATAAATTTAAGAGCATTGTACCTCATTTCATAATGGTTGTATTTACTATTATGCCCAATAATAAGAACTTAGCGTATTAACCGGCATTTATCATACACACCCACTCAACCCGATTATCACTTATGAACCGGTTGGTTTTCTGTAGAAGGTTTTTGTGTTTCTGTGAATCACCTAAAAACATGTTGGTGTGGTTGGAATCTCTCAAAAAACCTCATAAACCCCTTGTAAGAAATTGATGACGATTCTACACCGGTTGTTTCGAGCATCTCGGGCATGGCATGGATCATTCTCTCATCCTAAATCCATCCTTCCATCTCACCCACGCCCACTACAGCTTCCAAGATGTTTCCATACCGGTACGATGAATAATCATTTCTTGGTGATTTTGATCAAATCATTTTACTGTTTTTGAAATTGAGAGCATGAGGAGTAAGTAATAGGAATTTTTCATATGATCCCTTACATAGAAATTTCGAGTTTCTTATGTTGTTGTCTAAAATTTCTTAAGTTTTGGAATTGTACTGGGTGAGAATCATTGTCTCTTTGTAAAAAATGTTGTCTTTGGTTTTGCAGGGCAAATTAATTCAAAAGTAGATCAAGTCTTGAGATCTTGTAGTACCCTAAACGATTCTCCTTGCTTTTCCGTGGGACCTGCAGTTTTGGGTGCTCTCTTCAGTGTTGGCGCAATAGGAGTAGTAGCTTATGCTGAATCTGAAGAGGTTTCGTAACACACGTAATAATGATAGATGAATTAGTCCTTCTACTTTAATTGATTCTATTTTGAAACTAAATCTATTGCAGGCTAATGACAAGTCATCTGCCCCTATAGATCCTCCACAAAACTATGCAGACGTTGCCAAAAAAGAACGGGTTCGAATTGAAGAACTAATAAATAGTAAAGGAACTCAACATGGTTCTTACCCACGCTTCAGTGTTTCTGTCAGGGGTCAAAAGGTTTCTGCAGTATTCCCTCTATTTTGTTTTGATAATTGTGCTTTGGAAATGCGCTATAGGTAGGTTTCTTAAGAGTGTTTTGTATTGTAGATTACCTTGAAGTTCCAAGTTCCTTCTACTTGTGAAGTCGCGCAACTAATATCAAACATTGGATCACAATTAGGTGTTAAAGTCTCAGATCATACCGGTGGTTCAGACATACTATTGCGTGCTTGGGACAAGTAAATTTCTTGTTCTTCATACGTTTTGTCCAAGAACCAGTTTTGAAAGCTTGATGTATGATATAAAATTAATCGTGATCCTTTTTTATTACTTTAGTCCGGTCGCATGGCAGATAACACTTCGCAGTGTGGAAAACAACAAGGAACCGGGAGGAAGTGAGGATGATGCAGATGAAGACTTGTGCATTCTTATATTTGGTTCCTTACTTACATCCGATAAAGTGGTTAAGTTTCATTTCTCTTTCCGATATTGTCTCACTCTTCCTCAAATGATCTTTAGATTTTTTGGTTGATAACATCTTAATGATGCTACAAACTGTTTTAGGAAGTGGAGTTCATTAAGAAAGGAAGCTTGACTACAAAAGAACTTGAGGCTTTTGTTTCAGCTTTGCAAGTAGCTGGAACAAAAGCTGGACAAAATAAGGGCGGCAGAGGTAACGCACTTGAACAGTCTACAGAANTTATTGTCTCACTCTTCCTCAAATGATCTTTAGATTTTTTGGTTGATAACATCTTAATGATGCTACAAACTGTTTTAGGAAGTGGAGTTCATAAAGAAGGGAAGCTTGACTACAAAAGAACTTGAGGCTTTTGTTTCAGCTTTGCAAGTAGCTGGAACAAAAGCTGGACAAAATAAGGGCGGCAGAGGTAACGCACTTGAACAGTCTACAGAAAAATCTATTTCTCAATTGGAATCGATGGGAGTGAGAATATATGGAGTTAATAAACCACTGGGTGATGATTCTGTCGATGAGATCTCATGGGACAATATTGCTGGATATGATCAGCAAAAGCGGTAAGCTTTGGTTATGTCTTTGCTTTTGTATCCCGTCATTTGTCATATTGCCTTGTTCCATGATGCAGAGAGATAGAAGATACAATATTGATGGCCCTTCATAGTCCTGAAGTATATGATGACATAGTGCGTGGTACACGGTCCAAGTTTGAATCAAATAGACCCCGGGCTGTGCTATTTGAGGGCCCGCCAGGTTAGCACACGAAGAGTGCATTTGCTATTCATCCTTCTTTGTTAAAACCAAAGTTTGAATCTGATATCTTTAACCTCTAACCATAGGAACTGGGAAGACATCTTGTGCACGTGTTATTGCTAATCAGGCGGTGAGTAGTCGACAACTTGCAGACCTTTTTAACCTTTCAATTCTTTGAATCTGGGGGTTCTAACTTTTGCAATTTATTGCCAGGGCATACCGTTACTGTATGTGCCGCTTGAAGCTGTACTGTCTAAATACTATGGTGAAAGCGAGCGGCTTCTCGGGGCTGTGTTTTCACAAGCAAATGAGCTCTCTGATGGTGCGATTATATTTCTCGATGAGGTGAGGAAAAAATATTTCTTTTACAGTCCTAACCTTACTCTTTACCAATTTGATTATGATGTACAAAGTTTTCCTTTTCACATCCAGATTGATGCCTTTGCTATCTCTCGTGATAATGAAATGCATGAAGCAACACGTCGAGTTTTATCTGTACTACTAAGGCAGGTAAGACACAAAATTGCCACATCACATATCCACGCGAGACTAGAAATTTGTCGATATGATGAATCTGCTTCTATGTTTTTGCAGATTGATGGATTTGAGCAAGACAAAAAAGTGGTTGTGATTGCTGCAACCAACAGAAAACAAGATCTTGATCCTGCGTTGATCAGGTAGGTAATAAAGCCTCTTGACCAGTTCAAGTCATGGCTGCAGCATCCTGACCAGTGATTTTATATGTGCAGCCGGTTTGATTCGATGATCATGTTTGGCTTACCGGACTTACAGACCCGTCAAGAAATTATTGCCCAATACGCAAAACAACTCTCGAAGCCTGAACTAGTCCAGCTTGCTCAAGCCACAGAATCGTAAAGTTTCTTAATTTTGCTTTCTCATTTCACGCTAAAGTTGGAAATCTTCTGATTAGCTTGTAACGAATTCCATACTGAATCTTTTTATGCGGTTTTAATTGGTTACGCAGAATGTCAGGCAGGGATATTCGAGATGTATGTCAAGCAGCAGAACGAACTTGGGCGTCCAAGGTTATATTGAATTTTGTCTTCTGCACTTATAATATGTTCCACGACTGCAAATCGTTAACTTTTACATTGTTGGACAGCTGATTCGCCGAGCAAAAGCCAGTGGAGAACAAAAAATCAGTCTTCCCCCAGTAAAAGAGTACTTGGAAAGCGCTGAATCTCGACGCAAAGCTCTTGATAGTGTTAGAGAGCAGAGAGAGCAAAACGTCGTTGCCCGTTCAAGAAAACCTCTGCTAGATTATGAGTGAGAATTGCATTGACACACCATAACTTTAGGGACAATAGTCAATAGCTTATATAGACAGAATGACGATTTGGTGTAGAGTTGAAGTAAAAGCATTGTTGTTGTGCCCATTTGACTTTATAACTTTCAGACTCTCGTATTGAGCTTTGCAATTTCACCACAAATAAAATAATAATAATCACGAAAAAAATGAAGTTCACAATCCATTCTTTTAACCAGGGAGATTGGAGTTGTGGTGTCTGTGGCCAAAAGATCCACAACGGCTACGGGGCTATTCTTGCATCAAAGACGGTTGTACGTATGCTGCTGCTCATTCAAGATGTGCCACACAGAGCAATGTATGGGATGGTAAAGAAGTAGAAAGAGAGGCAGAAGAAAAATGGCTTGATGAGAACTCGGGTAGAGATTTCGAGGAGAATAAACAGTGTCAAGTATGCACCATGCCAATCTATTTCGGTAACTTTTACTCATGTAAGGAATGTGAGTTCATTATACACGAAAAATGTGCAAATCTTTCTAGCCGAATATACCACCCAACACATCAACATCTGCTCACTTTAATGACAAGCAATCACGATGACAAACCGCGTAGGAGTTCAGATTTTTGAAGAATGCGCACTTTGTATTAGGTCGCTCACTGGCTTCTTCTACGAGTGTTGTAAAGACGAATGTGTTGGTTTTAGGCTACATATGCAATGTGCCACGATTTCAGAGCCATTAGTCCATGAAAGTCATATGCATCCTTTATTCCTAACATCCAAACAATTAGAGCTAGGAAGAGCATGTGGGGTTTGCAATGAGTCAAAGGGCAAGCTACATAGAAAAAAAATTTCTATTGCATTGAAGGTGAGTGTGGATTCTCTCCTGAAAATTCAAATGGAGAGAATATGGGCTTTGACAAAATAACATTATACTATGACTATGACATTCATATACACTAGCATATATGATCCAGCCATTACCCATTAGAGCTAGTGTATATGAACGTCATAGTCATAGTATAATGTTATTTTGTTAAAGCCCATATAAGTCCGAATATGACATCGTGTAAAAATTGAAAACTAAATTTTGAGTCCAAATGTCTGAAATGTCTTCTTCTTCCTCGTACCCAAAAAATACTCTTTAGTCCGGAAATGCTTGTTTGGCTGCATCAGTTTATATACTTGTTTTCTTGGCTCAAAATTGTGTCTTCGAATTCGCTACATTGCTTTCTACTTGATTCCATTTGAAGTTCACATTATTTTTTTAACAGTTTTCTCAAAGGGTATGTACTTGCAATGCCTAGACACTGTTCGACGAAATGCCTAAGTGAGACTTTTTACAATTTCTCTCCGTTGAACTTTCAGGGTTGGTCTGTTCGTTAGTCCTTGGATTTTTTTTATAAGGAGAAGTCATGGATGGTAAGTGAAATGATTTTTTGTGGCAATTCAACATTTTTAATTTACTTTTTCCTTCTTTATGTCTGCATTTTTGTGAATTGGTAGATTAGAATGTAAACTGAGAAAAAGGGACGATTTTTGACAGCTTAATGACATAAAATCAAATCCCATTTGCCAAATGCATAGGCTCTTTGTGGATCAAAATGCTAGATGTAAAAAGTCATTAGTTAACTTATTCATTTGTGCATAGAAATTGGATTCTTTCTTTATGATAATTGATTTTTGAGAGTCCTAGTTTATGAAAAGTTGTAATATTGGTGATTTCAGTTGATTCACAACCCATGATGGAGGAGACCATACTGGTCGGTGATGACCTAATGACAGGTCCTCCATCTCCTGTCATCCCTCCTGAAATTGCTGCACATGTGCTCGAAGGTGTTGAATTATGCGATGGGATTTTGAGGAATTTATTCCTTTGTAAGTCTCCGCTTACCCATGATCAAGTCTATGTATGTTTGGTTTGGTTTGTATTATATCCTTTCTTCTCTCTGGTTTTAGGCTTGCAAATCAATGATATTGAACCATTTTGCCAAGATGAGCTTGCCTTGTATCGGCAGTGTGCTGAAAAGAGGGTAATATTGTCTGTCTCCTCATTAACTATCTACTCAGAATATGTTTCTATAAAGCTTTTCTATATCTCATTTACACTTTCTTGTAATCCTTCTCTAGGACAAAGTATTGAGAGTGAGGCTTCAAGAGAGTGAACACAAGTTAGGATTGTCTATGCCTATTGAACTTGCTAAAGAAAGGATTACTCAGCTTGAAGCTGAAGCCACATCACTAGAGAGGTACTCCTTCTTAAGCATTGCAGTGATGCAGACACATTTCTTCAGATTTAAGTATCTGTCTAGTATAATCATTATAACAATAATTTGTGTCTGAATCTGTGCTATTATCAACAAACTCTGTTCTTAAACCAATAGTTATTTGGTTTTATAATCAGGCACTTGATTCTAGCAAGTGGAGCTGAAGGAATTGAAGGATTTCGCCAGAGATGGAGTTTACACGGTCGGATGACGGATACCAAGTACTGTAACAATTCTAATATGCTGCATGAAACTAGATAAACCCATAAACCTTCCCACACTGCATCTACTTTGCTGTTTACATAAATCATATTTTATATGTGGTAAAATCTGTCTGATTTGGGCTCACTAATGCAACAGGAAAAGACTGGAGTCGCTAAAGCAGGGAATGGAGAATAGGAAATACGAGGGAATGGAGAATAGGAAAACGGAGGATAAACATGCTCAATCCCCAAAGCCTTCTGCTTGGAAAAGATGGTTCTTTTGGTGAAGTTTTTATCATTCTTCCAATCGTGCTCCAAGATGAATTATATATTCTCAAAAGTAACACAGTTAATTCATTTGGATCATAAATAATAATCGCACACTTATGGTGCAGATGCTTCCCAATTAACCATTTTTAACTATGAACGAACATTGTTTCCTCCTCATCTCCTTGGGCTTCGTCGGCTCTTGTGTATTTGCTTTTTTATTTGTTTTTGAAAGGGATGAAACTTAAAAGTTAAAACAATGGCTACTTAGCGAACTGGGCCTCGGCCATATAATTTTTTCTTCCTTGCATTTATATAGGTCTTTTATAAAAAAATAAAATAAAAAAGAGTGGAAGCTTCGATGTAATTGGCTCAAATGTAACTTCGATGCAAGCTTCAAAGACGATCATAATACAACCAGACTCGGTTGGGTGGTCCGTGATCACACAGGTGGAAGTACAAACTATCGAAGTTGCATAGATGCTTTGGCAGCGGAGGGCTAGCTATAGTCTTCTTCATGCATTGCAAAACATGTGGGTGCGAGGTTTTTTTTTTTTTTTTTTGTCAACTGAAATAATATTAAGAAAAGAGTCAAAAATGCAATAGGCAAAACTAGAGACTAAGACCCTAGCTATCAAAAAGGAATTGAAAGAAGAACAAAGGTCAACTAAAAGGTGATTTTTCCACATAAAAAAATGAGATAACCAAGACGGTGGACCTGCATCAACATATGATCTCCATCTATTTTCAGGAGAATCTTTGTTGTCTATCCACATACCAAAAGGGAATAAGTTGCAAACATTCTTTGAGTTCAAAGCCAAGAGGACGGTAGGTAGTCCAAATATCAGGTGTTGAATAGCACTTATGAGAGAAGAATCTTCAGCAGAGAACATCACATTGGAGAAGTGATGTTGAGCCATACTCTGGATTGCCCATTTGAATACTTTAAAAGAAGTATCTTGGTAATTTGATGCATTGATGAAGCTTCTTCTACTTTGAAGTAAGACTTTACCTACACTGTCTCTGATGACCCAAGCTCCACCACCGAGAGAATAATTTTTGTTCCAAGATGCACCTAAGTTACATTTGACACAACCTTGACAGGGTGGAGACCAGGATGGTGATGTGGTAATCTGTAAGTAGGTGTCATGATTTGAAATGATTGTCCCTTCTTCATCTTGAGACTGAGCTAGAAACCATTCATCTGATTCATTAAGAATTTTGCTAACAGTATCTTGTAAACCAAAAAAATTTCCTTCTATAGTTATGCTATTTTTATTTTTCCAAAGATACAAAAAAAAAAAATCCAAGGAATAGCTCTATGAACCAAAAAAGATGATCATCAATGAAAGTTCTAGAAAGGATCTCATGTAAGTTCAAAAAAATTGAAGACGGATGAAAACCAGACTTAGGAAGAGGATAACCTACTAGTGCCCAAAGCTTTCTGGCCAAAATACAAGAAAACAAAACATGGTTACTGTCTTCACCTTCTAGACCACAAATTTGACATATAGAATATATCCTAACCCTCTTAATTAAAAGATTATCAACTACATGCAAGATACCAGAGAGAACTTTCCAAAGAAAGTGCTTGATTTTCAAAGGGGCTTTAAGATCCCAAACCTGTTCCTTGATAAAATTGATTGAAGGCAGAGCTGAAGTAACTTGTAAAAGCTCTTGATGTTTTGTAGATAGAGCAAGTTTGTAACCAGATTTGACTGTGTAAGAACCTTGATTAGTGAATTTCCAACGCCAATAGTCTGGTTGAGAGGTAATAGGCTTTATATACAAGATTTTGACAATATCATTGAATAAGAAAGATGTTCCAGTTTGCCTCTGTCACAGGTACGATTTTGAAGGTCCATAAGATCCTTTACCTTTAAGCTAAGATTGAAGGTAGATTGTCTTCTATAAGGGGCTCTGTAAACCTCAAGTGGTAGCCAAGCATCTAACCAAACACGTATGGAAGCACCGTTGCCAATTATTCTGAGAAGACCTTGTTGAAGCAAATCTCTACCATAGATAATACTTCTCTCCAAGCAAATGAGGGTCGTCCACCAACTGTAGCATTTAAGAAATCTCCATTGTCAAAGTACTTGCTTCTGAAAACTTGAGATAGCAGGCTTTGCTCACTGTTTAGGATTCTCCAGGCTTGTTTGGCTAGGAGAGCATAACTGAAGCATTCTAGGTCTCTAAAACCTAGGCCTCCTGAATCTTTGTCAAGACAAAGTTTATCATAACTCATCCAGTGTGTCTCTCTTGTTCCATCATGGGAATTTCACCAGAAGTCAGAGATGGCTGAAGTGATAAATTTGCAGGTTGATTTACGCAGTCTGAAGCAAGACATGACATGGATTGGAAGAGCTAAGGCAACTGTTTTGATAAGTATTTCTTTGGCTCCGAAAGAGAGTAGCTTGGCAAACCTCCTGAAGTCCGGTTCTTGAATTTTTTATGAAGAAAGCTAAGCATCTCAGTTTTAGAACCACTGAAGCATTCTGGAAGGCCTAAGTAGCTACCAACTCCTCCTTCATTCCAAATCCGAAACTCAGTCTGTATCTGATTTTTAACAATAGGATCAACATTTTGACCAAATGTGATAAAAGATTTATTATGACTAACACATTGACCCGTTGCCTTGCTGTAGATCTCCAAAATGTTTTTGAAAACCGAACACTGATCCAAGCTGGCTTTGAAAATGAAAAGGCTATCATCTGCAAAAAGCAGATGATGAACCTGAGGCCCTTGATTGGAGAATTTAATACCTGAAATAGAATTGGCAGTTTGAGCTTGGTTCATGAGATGTGACATTCCTTCAGTACATAGCACAAATAAGAATGGAGATATAGGTCTCCTTGACGCAATCCTTTGCCTGGTTTGAATAATCCATAAGGTTGACCATTAATTAGCACAGAGTAAGAAACAGTTGTGATGCAGAACATTATCCAATTTATGAACTTTTGATGAAAACCCATGGCAGTGAGAATCAAAAGCTTTGGAGAGGTCTGACTTAACTGCTAAAAATTATGTGGAAAATGTTGGATGGGTGTTAAGGGCATGGATGATTTCGTTGGCTACAAGAATATTATCTGATATGAGTCTTTTGGAGACAAATGCAGACTAAGCCAGGGAGAAAGAGTTTAAGTCTTGATACCAGGATCTTGGAGACTATCTTGTAAATGATATTGCACATGCTGATCGGTCTAATGTTTTGCATTTCTTGAGCATGTGGGGATCTTGGGGATGAGGCATATTTGTGTGAAGTTCCATTCTTGAGGGGAAAAATTGGTAGTGAAGAAATTCCGTACCTCAAGGATGACTTGTGGCCCAACTATATCCCAATATTTCTGGTAGAATAAGCCTGACATTCCATCTGGACCAGGGGAACTGGAAGCTTTGATTGAAAAAACAACATTACTGATTTCTTCTTTAGTTACAAGTGAAAGCAAAGAATGATTCACAGAGACTGTTACTTTTGAAGAAAATCCCTGAAACATCTCTTGGAAATTGGAAGGATTAGATGAAGTGAAAATTTCTTCAAAATAATCTATGGCCCCCTGAGCTTTGCTTGCTTCTGATCTCTTGAGATTACCATGCTTGTCTTTGAGTTTTGATAGATTTGTGTTGCCATGAAAAAAATTGGTGTTAGAAGCTCCACTTTGAAGTCATTTATGTTTGCTTCTTTGCCTCCAATAAGATTCTTCTTCTTTGTAAGCTTGGATGGGTTGATACTTGAGTTCTCGGATTCTGCTTGGTCAAGGCCTTGCTGGAGATTGCTCAGATTCTAGCAAAGCTTGAAGCTGTTGAATCTTATCCTCAACATTTGTGTTGTTATGTTTTTACAGCTGTTGATAGCTTTCCTGCAATTCCTGATTCTATCTGTGATATAGATAGATGGAGAATTATGAGCTTGAGACCAGGCATTTCTGATTTGTTCCCTTACTTACGGATTATTGGCAAATGTAGCATCAAATCTGAATTGCCCACAAAATTGTTAAGGAGGAGACATCAAGTGAAGCAACATAGGTCTGTGATAAGATCCTCTCTTATCCAAGAAGACTTAATTAGAAGCTGGGAAAAGTCTGTTCCAAGCAGCATTACCAAAACCTCTATCTAGCTTACACTGCACATAATTGTAACTTTGACCTCCCCAAGTGAAAGGATTACCGGTTGTGGGGGTCAAATATCCCCACAGGTCAAACTGACGATTGACTTGGAATA
>OVAP01006004.1:0-12318 GCA_900406295.1 Aurinia saxatilis
TTGTGGATAGCGAAAGGCTTTGAAAAGCTAGACACAATTAAGTTTTTTCAAGTGTTTTAGATGAATTTTTTAAGTTAAAAATGGAAATACTCAAATCACGTGGTTTTGGTGAAATTTGAGATGATTTCATTAAAACTCCTCTAAATCATCAAAACTCTCCAAAACCTCATTAAACATCAAATCATTTCAAACTCATGATCCAATACGTCCCCCTTAAACCCCAATTGATATACATTAATATGTTTAAATGGGGTTTTATGGAAACCCATAATCAAAGTAATCAAATTTTGTTTTTCAAGTTGATCAAATCGGATCAAGTCAAGCTGTTTGGATTGGCCACCTCTAATTCTAATTACCAACCTCATTCTTTCCCGGGTATTATTTTGAGCCTAAAAACAGCACATGCTCGAGGAGATGAGCTAGACCTTGCATATTTGGAGGGTCATCAAACTCCCACATCTAACAGCAATCACAACAGCAACCTCATATAAGAATTTAAGAAATGGTAATTACAAAAATCAATTTTAAGTGATTATGGAAAATTACTTGATCTTCCAAAACAGGAAAATTGGCTGAAAACGCAATGGTTTCCATCCATGCCATGATTTGAAAATTGTAATTTCTTCGTTTGCCATTTTCTTTTCTTCAAGCTTTAATTATTTTGCTCCAAAGTTACTCCATAATTCCCCAAATACTCCAAACTCGTCCATTGACCTAAAATGACTCATTTGAACTGTAATAATATAATATACACTCGATGAAATAGATAAAATATATAATATCATGTAATACAGTCGGTAAAAACCATGATATATCATATACTACTTCATTAAAAATGAAATATCATGGTTTAGAATATGATCTCGGTGATCAATGTTTCTTTGCTTAAGGGCTTACATGTTGTCCCCTAACTAATGTCTTTCTTTCCTTTTAATGTCATCTTCAACATCGTTTACTTTTAATCATGACCATTTCTTCCAGGTAATATGTTGAAGAGACCAACGACGCATGCACTTAGTCTGGACGTTTTGTATGGTTTTGGTGAAGAAGCTGAAATGGAAGAGATTATGAAATATTTAACGCCATAGAAAATGAGAATATTTTTCTTTTCTAAGGCATTCACGGATGAAGGTAAATTATTCATTCCAATTAGATTTTCTTGAAACTTTTATTTAAACAAAAAATATTGAATTTGAAGCCATTTTATCTTTCTCTTTGTATAGTGTTTTAAACAAAACCTTACTTCAATATAGAGAAAATTCCAGTTTACTATATCAACACATGGCAGAACAAAGATATTGATGGAGATTCTTCTCTATCTTTACCTTCCTTTAAATTGCTTATGCCTTTGAGGTTCTTAAATGGGATTGTATTTGTATGTTTAAGGGACAAAGTGGGTGATACTCATTTGGAGATTTGTTTTAATATAGTTTTCACCAAACTTTTTCATAAAGAAGAAAGCTCTGCTTTGTTGTCATATGCTTTTTTCAACCTTTACACCATTGTTGGCCCTAATATAATAGCCCAGATGAGTACCAAAAATATCACTGAAATGATAAAAGAAGACTTAAGTGTCATCTTATTGAAGGTGAGTCTATTAAATTCATTATTTTTTATATATATATTTTCAGGAAATTGTTAAATGTATCTTTTATTTCAGGGTGCCGAGGCTATATCATTACTTTCATATCATTTGGAAATAATAACATCTTGGAGCTAAGGTTTAATGGTTTTTATAAAAGATTTAAACATTTTCTTTCTGAAATTTGGAAGAGAATTAAATATCTTATTCCCACAGAAGAATTCTTTAAGGTATTTCAATATGCTTTTTAGTTTTCCAATTCCCATAATTTACAAACATCTATTTTATGTGTTTAATTTTGTATTTGTTTGCATTACAGATTACCATGGATAAAATGCATAGAGATTTCACATAATGAGATCTCGTTCAACAAGCTTCTCAATTTTTGTCTAATGCCCTTATAGAAGGTAACATTGCGTTGGATGAGATATCAAGGTGCCGAATAATATATTTTTTTAAGATGTCGGGCACTTCAAATTCCCCTCCCAGATAAATTACTTTTAAGCATTGATTGTATTTTCAAATTGTCTATTAACCATCTCTTCATATCCATTCAAATTTTAAATTCCACTTTGTAGATACGTATTGTTGGCGTATGTTCTAGAAACTTTTCAAGGGAAGAGTCGTAAGAAATCCTCTGTATATTTAAAGCAATTGGAGATTTGATATCCTAGATGAATTAATAAGGAAGAAAGTACTAACACCTGGTATTTCATGACAAATAAATGCAAAGCCTAAAATTGGGTCCAAAGCCAACTTTTTGGCAATGGTAAGAACCTAAATCTCAATTTTTCAATGTATTAATGAACTTAATATTGAAATTTGTTGTTTATTTGATCATGAATGCATGTGTTTTTCCAAATATCTTGCAAAGAAGATGATTCCGGCAGAGACACAACTTTCTTAGTCATTGTAAAAGCAATGATATACAAAAGGACAACTTGGTTATGAAGTTGGTTGTGGTATTCATCTCAATTCTGGCATGAGAGAATTCTTTGTGTATGTTGTCTCTCCAAGTCACAAACCTGAGAATTTGTTGGAACATATATACACCTTCGTTGGTACCATTGGTGAATTCTTGGTAAGTTGTATTAGAATTTCAATATTTGTTCGTTCTTATAATTGAGCTTCATATAATTTTTTTTTTAACATATTTATAGGAGGGTGTTAATGAAATCTGCTTTGAAAGTGATAGAAGTAAAGCATATAACTTTTTCCCGAAGATTCAGTTATTTGTCATGAGTTTATTCATGATCTCAGTTGCATAGAGAGTCGTTTGCATAGCACCAATTCATTGTTTGAAAATAAATAAAGAAGAATTCATTGACTTATGTAAAGAGTTTTTTTTACTAAGGAGTCATTTTTAAGCATGGAGGACTCATGGAATCATATCTGTGTTGAGGTTTTGGTGCACCAGATATATGTATCTTCTCGAACATCTCTTACATACTCGAGTAAAGCCTACACATCCTTCTCTCACTTAACAATACAAGACATAACCTCTCATTCCAATCATTGACTTTTACACCGTTTTTTACTTTTAAAAAATCTTAAAGCGAAAAATCATTGACATTGTTCTTTGTGTTAGTGAACTTAAAATTGAAATTTGTCGTTTATTGGCTGAAAACGCTATGGTGCCGTTCGACTTCATGATGGTGTTGATCGACGCCATGATCTGAAAATTTTTATTTTCTTCATTTGCCTTTTTCTTCTTTTCAAGTTTTGATCATTTTGCCCCAAATACTCCATAATTCCCCAAATAATCCAAACTCGTCCATTGACATAAAATGACTCACTAAGACTATAATAATATAACATAGACTCGATCAAATAGATAAAATATATAATTCATGGTATAAAATCGGTAAAAACCATGATAAATCATATACTACTTCATTACAAATGAAGTATTATGGTTTGGAATATGATTTGGCTGATCCATGTTTCTTTACTTAAGGTCTTATAGGTTGTCTCCGAGTTAATGTCTTTCTTTCCTTTTAATTTCATCTTCAAAATCATCTACACGTAATCCTGATCATTTCTTCCAGGTAATACGTTGAAGAGACCAACGACGCATGCACTTACCCTGGACGTTCTGTATGGTTTCAATGAAGAAGCTGAAATGGAAGAGATTCCAAAATATTTAACGCCATAAAATATGAGAGCGTGTTTCTTTTTTTAAGGCATTCACGGATGAAGGTAGATGATTTATTCCAATTATTGATACTTTTATTTGAAACAATTTTTTTTGCATTCTGTGGGGGTTGGATTTCACCCCCTAAGATTGATAACATAAAACGGTTAAGTGTTCTCCACAAAACACAAGAATCGACTACGACTTGGTATCAATCCAAATACTTAAGCATCACAAGGATAGATTGCTCATGGCCATTGAGCAATCGTAACCAACATCCTTTATGATAACTATTAGAAGACTTATTCTTTCGATAACTTGGTCATAGAAACTTGAAATCGGACAAACAAGGCTTCGATTTCGTACGAAAATGTTCTTAGAGACTCGAAATAGCTCTACGGATCGCCTCTCGACATGAGAGGCTTGATCCGCGACCCGTGAAGCTCTCACGGGTCGCATTTCGTCATGCCAACACGAACCGCGAACCGTGAGACTTCCACGGGTCGCACTTCTTCATGGTTAGCATGATCCGCGACCCGTGAGGCTTCACGGGTCGCCTATCGCGAACTAAAAACCTTTCGAGAGCTTGATTTCGTCTGAGACTNAAACCTTCCGAGAACACAATTTCATCCAAGCCTTGGTCTTTTGATCATACGGACAAGAAATTGAGCTATCGAGAAGTCAATTCTCAATGAAACTTGATCTTTCGAACATAATAACATGAAATCAAACAAACAAGGCTTCAATTTCATACGAAACAACATTTTGGAAGCAATCCACGACCCGTGAATGAGCCACGGGTCTTACTTCGTAATGGTTGACATGATTCGCGATCCGTGAGGCTTTTACGGGTCGCACATCACAAAATGTAACCTTCCGATAACTCAATTTCATTTGAGTCTTGATCTTTCGATCATACGAACATGAAATTGGACTAACGAGAAGTCAATTCTCCATAAAACTTGATCTTTCGATCACACAAACATGAAATTGAACCAACAAGTCTTCAATTTCATATGAAATAACGTTTCGGAAGCAATCCGCGACCCGTGAATGAACCACGGGTTGCACTTCTTCATGGCCAAGCCAATGTACTACCCGTGGAACACTCACAGGTCGCACTTCATCTTGTTGAGGTCAAACCGGGACCCGTGGAATACTCACGGGTCGCACTTTGTCTTGTCGAGGTCAAACCGTGACCGTGGAACACTCACATGTCGCACTTCGTCTTCTCGAGGTCAAACCGCGCGCCCGTGGAACACTCACGGGTCAGACTTCGTCTTGTCGAGGTCAAACCGCGACCCGTGGAACACTCACGGGTCGCACATCATCTTGTCGAGGTCACTTTGCGACCCATGGAACACACACGGGTTGCCTAACATGATCTCGACATCATCTCATGATCACGACAAGCCAAAACAACTTAGTTCTCACAAGAATTCATTGTGAACCATCCCATTCCGAGGATCCTAGCAAAGCAAACAACTAAGTTCCATCGAGAACTAAGGATCCACGACGAACATTTCATCATACGATTGACAAAGATCAATATGGTTGCACTCTTTTTCCCTTGGTAAGGTTTTTCCCTAGTGATTTTCCTTGCTAAGGTTTTTAACGAGGTAACCATCCGAACACATACGACTCACGGACTATCATGTGAGTCTAACAACACTCTTGACAAGCTAAACGGCCCAACACTTCCTTGCGGGCCGACCTACGCATTTCGGACCAAGCAAAGCCTTTCGTAAACCAAAATACTATAAGATTCGGGCGTAATCCTACGGAAATGGAAGTTTCCCTTTGTCTCTCGATGAAAAGGAAATCTTCTAGGAGCATCTCGGAAGAATGGAAGTTAGCTTGAAGAATATCGGAGAAATAGAAGATGTATCGAAGCATATCGGAGAAATGGAAATTGTCCGAGATTCTATCGGCAAGGAAATGGAAGGCAGCCCGTATCAAGAAGGAAAAGCCCATGGGTCGTATGAAGGTTTAGCTAACATTATATATATATAAATTGCTAGTCTCAACTCATAATGTATCATTCAACTCTTCAGAGCTCTTGCACCATAAACTTCGTTGCTGCAAGGGATCTTGCATACTATCAATAAAAACCTAGCTTTCAACCCTTTGCCTTTGTCTTCTGTTCTTTGTTCTTGCCTTTCTTTGGTTTTGAGTGATTCATACATAGGAAAGTCGACGATCCCTAAAAGTTTCGTAACAAGTTTTGGTTGTGTGAATTTCGGTACACACACATTTGAAGCCATTTTATCTTTGTCTTTGTATAGTGTTTCAAACAGAACCCTACTTCAATGTAGAGAAATTCCAGCTTACTATATCAACACATGGTAGAACAAAGATATTGATGGAGATTCTTCTTTACCTTTACCGTCCTTTAACGAGTTTATGCCTTTGGGGTTTTTTTATGGGATTTTATTTGTCTTTTTCATATAGAAGAACGCTCTACTTTGTTGTCATATGTTTTTTTCAACATTTACACAAATGTTGGCCCTGATATTATAGCCCAGATGAGTACCAAAATTATCATTGAAAAGATAAAAGAAGACTTAAGTGCCATCTTAAATTTATTATTTTTCTTTATATTAATTAGAAAATTGTTAAATG
Organism: Aurinia saxatilis; assembly: GCA_900406295.1. Taxonomy (NCBI): domain Eukaryota; kingdom Viridiplantae; phylum Streptophyta; class Magnoliopsida; order Brassicales; family Brassicaceae; genus Aurinia; species Aurinia saxatilis. The sequence continues at coordinate 6,339 of OVAP01006004.1, forward strand.
TATCTTTTTATTTCATGGTGCAGAAGCGTATATCAATATTTTCATATCATTTGGGGAGAATAACATCTTGGAGCTGGGGGCTTAAAACCCTCTATACTATATCGATTAAAGTTGTAACACCATGTACTATTTGGCTCTTTTTTTTACAACATGAACTTTCTGACTATGTCACATTGCACATGTACTACATTTAGTCTCTCCATATAGTTATTTAAAATTTAACCGGAGATAATTAGCGTTTTGAAATCACGATTGTGGATTAATTTAATAGGATTTAAAAAAATTTAATACAATTAAAATTTTTGACAGCTTAAAACCCCCTTTACTATATCGACTAAAGTCGTAAACACCATGTACTGTTTTTCCCTTTGACTTACGACATGAACTTTCTGACTCTGTCACATTGCACATGTATTGCATTTATTCTCTTCACATAGCCATTTAAAATTGAACCGGACCTTAAACGGATAATTAATATTTTTAAATCACGGTTGCATATTAATTTAATAAGATTAAAAAAATTAGATACAATTAAAAAATACAATTGATAACAAGTTTATACCAAAAACCTAATCATAAACCTACCCAAAATTAAATCATAAGCCAAATCCAAAATTAAACTCTCACACACTCTCGTTCTCTCTGTTAATTGAATCGAAGAACAAAAATTCCAGTTTGATGATTCCATATCCAAACACTCCTTAATCTCCTCCATATATAAATTGTTGCCGATAGCGAGAAGAGTGTAAATTTGATAGAACCCTTTGATGAGCTATATGATTTATGGAGGCATAGGATCGAGAATTTTTATGGTTGTAAGGTGAGAGACTGATGAGACGATAAAGGAGATTAAGGAGTACTGTTTAGAGATTGAATCATTAAACTGAAGTGCATAGTCTACACTAGACATTTTCTTTGGAAGTAGGGGAAGCCCCAAGTAGCGCATAAGGTAGTTGTCCCATAGCGAAAGGAAAGCGGTCTAATAATACTTGGAGAGTTGTTTCATGCACGCCGTCAAGAAAGAGAGTGGACTTGCGCAAGCTGATTTGTAATCCTGACATTGTCCCAAATTCATCAAATACAGTGAGGATACCTTCCATTGAGTTGAGTGCCATCACTAAAAACCAGAAAGTAGTTCACGAAACATAGGTGTGTTAGATGAAGGTTTTTGCAGGCAGGATGATATCCAAAGATATGGTCCCGAGCTCTTTTATCCAGCAACTTTGACAGGCCGTGCATACAAATAAAAAAACAGGAAAGTCGACAACGAGCAACATGTTCTAAATCAGCAGCCTATCTTTGACGAACGCAGATTCGTTTGGTGCAATGAAATGAGGTAGGATGCTTTTAAGCTTGTTGGCGAGTATCTTTGAGATGACCTTGTAAAGGACATTGGCAAATTGCAACAAGATATCGGACGGTAATTGTAAAGGACATAGTAAAAAAAATTCATATCGTAAAACAAAGAATAAAATAGTACAGGGTATTATCGCTTTACTCGATATAGTAGAGGGGATTTTAAGCTGTCAACTAACATTTTGGAACTAAAGTTTAATGGTTTTTATGAAATTTTCAAAAAAAATTTGTTCACAACCTCCACGAGTTTAACAAATTCGTTCCTTTCCACGTGGTTTAGATACATTCAATTAGCTTATTCTCCTCCTCTTCCTCATGGTAGATTGGATATTTATAATGGTATTCTTCCTCTTCTAATTGCTGTATTTTCTTTTGATATTTCTCAGTTTGGGTCCAAATTATAAGTAAGTGCCAAATGTTCTCATCCAAAGTTATAAAAAATAAATTAAAACTAGTATTAACGACAGAAAAAAACAAAATAAAGAAACTGGATCTCGAGGTGAGCTGTTTGCGCACGAGACAAAAGCACATGCTATAGTAGAACTTCAACTTGGTATCGAGAAGGACTGGGTCAAGGTAACTGATAGTCAGTACACAAAAAGAAAAACGTAAATGACAGAGTGATGATAGTAATAATATCTATATTACAAGAGTTTTTTTTTTTTAAACTAAATTAAAGGAAAAATGCCAATCGGTGGTGGGAAAGATGTCACGTACTTCTTCTTCACAGGATAGTTCCCTAACAAATCTTTCGATCTCTCCGGCCCACGACCCGTGACAGAGAAACGCAAACTCCAGTTTCATTACCAATTGACATGGGACAAGAGTTAGGCCAAGACAAGTTAGGTACCACATGTAGAGAAAAAGGTTTCATATTTTATGGACTAGTATTTTATTTTATTTTTAATTTAGAGCAGATCCGGCTCAGCAGTATTTGAGACTCGAACGAACAAAGGAAATGGGGGGTCCTCTGATAAATAACATTGTTTTTGTTGTTTTCAATTTCTTCAAACTGTTTTGGGTGAAAATAGGTTTTTAATTGATTTTGAACATTGATAAAAAAAAAATTCGTTTTGAACAATAAACTGAATATGAACATAAGCTATCACAAAAGTATTTTTTTGTAGTTGCTCCGATCCGGAAATGAAGAGTGTGAAGAAGAAAAAAAACAAAGAAAATGCCAAAGAAAAAAAGCATGTATGAGAAGAAGATATCAAAAGAATAGAGAAAGAGGATAAGAAGAAGAAGAAGATTCAACAAAAAAAATTAAAACAGGATATATTATTACAAATGGAGGTCCAATTTTTTTTTTTATCTCTCCCTCAACGATCTTGGTCAAAAGAAGTACTAAGTTTTATAAGATTCTAATTTTAAAAAAAAAACTAGTTGATAATATATAGATCATTCTATATCCCCCATATATTATTGAAATCTTATGATAAACTTTAATATACAAATATATTATCTCAGAAATAATAAAATTTGGGTACATGATATCTTAAAATAGTGAAAAAAGACTTTTACAGTCTTCTACTTCATTTTGACAAAGAGAAAAAAAATCCCTGATTGATGAGCTGATTTCTATCTTAGCAAAAGATTTTTTTTTTTTTGTCAGAATAGTGACTTTTATTATGCTTGACTTGTTACAATATAGAGATCCTTTAGCCAAAGAATCAGCTAAAGAGTTTGTTGATCGAGAAATAAAACGAAAGATAACACAACTAAAGAGAGGAAGGAGGGCGTTGATGTCTTGAATGATACCATACGTCTCTGGGGTCTAGCTCTTCGAGTTGAGGAGACTGATAAAGGTTTGTGAGTCTGATTCGATCTTCACATTTAGGATATCTTGACTGATCAAGTCAGAAAGTGCAAGCAAGATGCCCAGCCCTTCAGCTGCAAGTGCGGAAGGTGTATGAGGTCTAGAACTTGTCATATGTTGGGTTGGAGATGTACCACTCGATGTTTGAATAACCCAACCAAGGCCAGCGGCTTTAATATCAGGACGCCAAGCTGCGTCAACTTGGACGGTGTAGTCCGTTTGTCCTTGGACTCGGATAGTAGAGCTTATAGGTGTAGGCATGGGTGTAATAGCTTCCTGAGCTTGCTTCCATTCCCTAGCCATTGCGAGTGCTCGTGTGAGAGTTATGGAGGCATCTTCAAGATGTTGATTGAAGACCAAGTCATTTCGAGATTTCCAGAGTATCCATAAAATCCAGGGATATAAAGGCCCAGAGGTCCCCGTAGGAGGCACGGCTTTGAGTAGGGCGGAGCTCATGGAATCTGGAGATGAGCGTGGCATTGTGGGGGGGGGGGGTTGAACTATTCGATCGAAAGGAGAAAAGGATATGTAATGTAGATTCCTCTTGGCCACATCGTTTACAAGCTAAATCCACTGGTATGGTACGTCGAGTTAGAGCTGAATTAGATGGAAGAGCATCATGAACATATTTCCAAACAAAATGTTTAATCTTTCGTGAGGTTTGGAGGCGCCAGACTTGCGTGTGCCAGTCAAACTCTCGAAGTATGGGTGGTAGTTGACGTGATCCTGGTTAAGGATGACACGATGGACCTTGAATCACTTCACACTGTTGCTTGATGGAATGGATAGATCTTTGAAAATCAGAGACAAAGATGAAGCCGTGGACTCCAAGCTTTGTATGAATATACAGCGGATGGTTTTGAGATGATTTCTGGACGGTTTTGAATGGATTTGATGGATCTGGAAAAGGGCTGGACGAGATGGATTGTGATGAGAAACAAAATGGATTGAGGGATACTTTCAAAGGATGTGAAAAGCCTTTGAACTATCAAACTCGTTATAAGGGCATATATGACGCACTGGACAAAGAACAAGACGTATGGATATTACACACCATACAGATCAAACAAAGAAGAAGAGTTTTAGAATAAAATGTTTCATAGATTGATGCAAAGGAGAGTTCAGAATACTTATAGGAAACGGGAGACTAGGGTTAGTCAAAGAGACCCCTCGAAAATAAGCAAAGCAATAAAAATATGGTCAAAACAGATAGACCAATTTAAGACAACTAATAAATTTCGAAATTAATGTTTCGCTCCTTTAATGGCATCGCTGACCCTTATAAATATTTATAAGACCGTTTTTAAAACCTTATAAAATTTATAAAGCGAATAAGCATGTTATCAATGAGGATAAATGAAAATGTGTGTGCTACATTGTCTCATTAAAAACCTTGGATAGAAAAACTCATTGGGATTAAAACCGTACCAAGGAAAAGAGTGCAAGAACACACACCGCCCATTGATAACCTTTAGTTAGCTTGAATCCTAACCAGTGTAGTTGGATAAGCTCTGTTACTAAGGNCTAACCAGTGTAGTTGGATAAGCTCTGTTACTAAGGTTGCTTTTAGCCTGGCCTAGCATGGTACTAACGGCTTGTTTGAGTTTCTTAACTCTCAACCTTGTAATAGCTCCAATGGGTAACTTGGGTTCAAGCTGCTGCTCCTTAGCTCCTTCCTCGGGTTCAATCTTTGTAACGGGTCCAATGAGTACTTCCAAAGCTCCTTGTTCATCCTCGGCTTCAAGCTGCATCCCTGGTTCAAGCTCATCCTTATTTGTGCTTGGCAATATCATATCAGTAGTAGTGGTTCGTTCCTTTGGGTTCGAGCCTTCCAATATCCAATCTTTGTAGTGTAGCGGCCTGTGGAACTAGGAAGCCATGCTACATGATCGTTGCTCACTGATTTACTAGGTACCAAATTTAGTATCTCCTCCTTATGATGAGGGATGATAGCCTCAATCTTTGATATGTCCCAGTTGTTTGAGGTAGAGTGATTAAGATCTTCAACCTTCATTTCTAGCAGATTTGAAGGTGCAGGTCCGATAGCTCTTTGTGGCTTGGTAGTAGATAACCAAGCATCATGCCAGATCAAGGTATCAGTTCCCCGGCCACCTTCCCAATTCCTTGGTTCAACAAATCATGTCCTACTAAAATTCCCCGCCACCCATGGGAGATGTTTCCAGTAGCTTGACATTCTAAGACTGTTTTGGATTTGCAATATTTACCTCAGAGTATGCGAGCTAGGAGGCAATCGGGATTCTCTAAGAGACGCCAACTGAGTTTAGCTAGCAGCGCGTCATTGCATGCCTCAATGTCGCGGAACCCCAGCATACCATCTCGAGTGGGAAGTGTCAATTTTTTCCCAGCCACCCATCATAGTTTTTTCTTACCGGGAGAGTCCCACTAAAAACGTACCAATGCTGATTGTATACGTTTACATAAAAAACAGGGAAGTTTGAAGCAGGACATGGTGTAGTTAGGAATATGTGCCAGTACGGACTTGAGTAACGTTTGCTTTCCGGCGTTAGATAAATAACGGTTTGACCAGCTGATTCCTTTCTGCTTTATCCAATCAACAATTGATGAGAATAGATTTTTTTCCGACGACCAAAATGTTCTGGTAAGCCAAGGTACTTACCAATCCCACCTTTCTTTGAAATATTCATTCTTTTGGCTTCCTCTTTTATGTTCGCAGGCGTTTTCGAGGAGAAGGTAATAGCTGATTTCTGGCAGTTTATACTTTGTCCCGAGACCGTAATAAGTATGTTTTTAGCCTAATTAAGACCTTACACTACAATGTATCGC
>OVAP01006005.1:0-12317 GCA_900406295.1 Aurinia saxatilis
GATTTCCGACGGATTTTTCCGTCAGAAATACCGTGTTTTCTTGTAGTGAGTGTCTTCGGTGGAGAAGAAGGCCATAACACAGGTTACGTATAAAAGTATGCAACTGATTCGAGTAACCACACCAAACTATTTCTTAATATATTCCTTTGGTCTTCAGTCTTCTACAAAGATACGTGCAATCTTTGAAAACATTTTTTTAATATCGTTACGCTTATATATGAATAAGTATGGAATAAATAGTTTCTTTTTTCGACGACAATTTACCAGAATTTTAAACTCTCGGCCTATATAGTTTCCTCCAATACTTAGAATTAATCTTTAGAAATAATTCTTTGTACCAAAACATCAAAATTTGAACTTATAACTTAAAAGAAATCTTCTTAAGGCACCACTACATATTACACCTAATTCCTCACATGATATTCAATCTTGACCCAAAAGATTATGATAAGGAGACGAAATTTGCAATATTTTCTCTTTCATTTGGGTTCCTCCATTATTTATAACCACGAGTTTCTCGCAAAGAAAGACAATATAATGATGATAAAAAGATTTGGTAGGATAGTGTTTTGAGTTTGGGAGACACTTTGATACAGTGATGAGTAATATTTGAGACTTAAGGTTAGTTAAACAGCCACGCTTATAAATTACAGATGCAGGCTCAGGACTTAGGTGTACAAAACCGGATTTAACTTGAAATAGAGAGGCCACTAGTACTAGGTCATCAAAACTTTATATTGGATCTTCCTACTCATCTCAATTCTCAAAGGATGCTAACATTGATCTTTGTATCCCCTTTATTTCCATTCTAGCTTTCCTCATTTCTATCCGACTAACTTATTGATTTATGCTAAGGTGGGGCTTATTGTTTAATGAATTTTAAGTAATTTGGAAATCAATTCAAAATCATATGCTATTGTATTGTGAACTTAACAATGTAGTTCATTCTTATTAGATCATTTTTATTATGAATTTAAATCAGTGTCAGCTTTTATATGATTTATAAATATTAAATAAATTAAGTGTTGTTCGAATTCCAAGAATTTTTCTACATAGTATTTGATATTGTAGTAGGGTTTGATGAATTTTAACAAAATTTCAAATTAAAAATTGAATTAAAGGCTCAAATCCGAAGATAAACCATGTTATTTTATAATTGGTTTACAAATATTAGTAAATAAAGAAATCGGAGGAAGAATGGATAATTTTCTGTATGTTTGATTTCATCGATGATGATAAATTTATACACATGTGAGAAAATCTGATTCTAACAACCTGAATCAATCTCGGGAAATCCTAACTCTACCAACAAACTTAAGTACAATCGTAACGTACAAACAATTTCCGAAGAATATGGAATATATTCTCAATACCCTCCCTCAAGGTGGAGAAGTCAAACTTTGGATACCCAACTTGACTTGAAATCGTTGGAAACCTTCACGTCCTATTGCTTTAGTCAAGATATCTGCGAGTTGGTCATCAGTGCCTACATGAGATGTTGCAATACTACCTTTTAAGATCTCGTCTCGAATAAAATGGCAATCGTTTTCGATATGTTTTGTTCGTTCATGGAACACTGGATTTGTAGCGATGTATATAGCACTCTTGCTGTCACAGTTCATAGTCATTGGCTGGTTATGGTCAACGCCGAGCGAACCAAGAAGACGCTTGAGCCAAATAAGTTCTTGTGTAAGAACCGCCATGGCGCGATATTCTGCCTCGACAGAAGAGCGACTCACTGTGTCTTGTTTTCGTGTTTTCCAGGAGACAGGCGATGAACCGAGTTGTACAAAATAACCAGTGACAGAGCGACGCGTAAGTGGACAACTTGCCCAATCAGAATCACACCAACCAGTAATGTGAAAATCCGATTCCGCTCTTAACAAAATCCCCTGTCCTGGATCATTTTTCAAGTATCGCACCACACGTAGACTAGCATGCCAATGATCCTCCTTCGGAGACTGCATATATTGTGCCAGAACATGAACACAGTAAGCCAAATCAGGTCGTGTTACCGCCAAGTAAATCAGTCTACCAACCAACCTACGGTAAGGTTTGGGATCCACAAGTATAGGGGACTGGGATAATGAAAGCTTGTGGTTTTGTTCGAGTGGAAACGTGACTGGCTTCGCAGCAAGTAACCCCGTTTTGGATATGATATCCAACGCATACTTCCTCTGACACAGATAAAGACCACTCGAGTTCCTTGCTACTTCAATGCCCAAGAAGAATTTTAACGGTCCCAAATCCTTCATGCGAAAGCAATTGGAGAGATAGTCCTTAAACTGTTTCAAGACTGAAGAAGAACATCCTGTGATCACCAAATCATCAACATAAACTAGCACATGAAGTCGTTGCTTCTCTTTTTCATATGTGAACAAAGAATAGTCCAACATATCTTGCTGAAATCCGTAGTCTTTTAAGGCAGTACTAAGCTTTTCAAACCAACATCTTGGTGCTTGTTTCAAGCCGTAGAGAGATTTGCGAAGTCGACATACTTTCGTTTTATCAGGACAGTCAAAACCTTGAGGAAGTTTCATGTAGACTTCTTCTTTCAAATCTCCATGTAAAAATGCATTGTGCACATCCATCTGATGAATTTCCCATCCTCTCTTGACTGCAACATCCAAGAACAATCTGACTGTTCCCATTTTTGCTATAGGAGCAAAAGTTTCCCCATAATCTTCTCCCTCAATCTGATTATTTCCCAACACCACCAATCGAGCTTTATACCTTTCAAGAGATCCATCCGAGTTGTATTTTATTTTAAAGACCCATTGACATCCAATGGCTTGTTTTCCTGCAGGCAAGTCTTCAATGGTCCATGTATTGTTCTCCTGTAAGGCGCCAATTTCCCCTTCAACTGCGTTTCTCCATCTTTTGTCTTTCACAGCGTGTTTATAAGATTTTGGCTCCTCCACAGATTCTATTGCTGCCATATAAGCACGATGAGAGGCAGAAAATCGACTACTGTCCACATAGTCTTCAATTGGATATTTCACCACTGAGACATGTGGCTCAGATGGCTTTATACTCAAAGCTGTGTTTGTAACAAATCCTTGGAGAGTTTTTGGCTTCACCTTTACTCGATGTCCCCTGCCTAACTGCTCTTCCAGAACAGGAATTGCCTCTGGAACAATCTGTCGTCGTTCAATTGCACCGACTCGGTCAGGCACGGTGGAAGAAGATGTCGGTGTCGCAAGAGAAGAAGATGACGTTGAAGGGAGTAAGTTTTCTGGTTGGGCCTTGTCATGGCCCAAATCAGGAAGTGACTCATTTCTTTCACCTTCAATGGGCCCAATTTCTGTAACAATTGGCCCACTTCGATTTTCCTCTCTATGGCTTCTCAGGTGATGTATGTCTTCTTCCTCCAAATTAACAGACGACAGGGGAACCCACAGTGCTTCATCAACTTGTTCTTCATCCATTGCAGCTTGTTTCAACTTCTCAAATGGAAATTGATCTTCACAAAAGATCACATATCTGGAAACAAAGAAAGTTTGTTTGTCTAAATCATACAAACGCCATCCCTTTTTCCCATAACGATAACCGACAAAGACACACTTTTTGCTTCGAGGTACGAATTTATCTCTTTTCCAAGACTGATCATGTGCATAACACAATGACCCAAACACTCTCAAATGTGAGTAAGAAGGCTTCGCTTCATAAATCTTTTCGCATGGAGTAATTCCATGTAAAGCAGAATTTGGTGTTCGATTGATGAGATATCCTGCAGATAAGACACATTCTCCCCAGAACTCGACTGGAAGATGAGCTTGGAACATCAATGCTCTAGCCACATTCAGAATGTGGCAATGCTTTCGCTCAACCCTCCCATTTTGCTGCGGTGTGCCGACACACGAAGTCTCGTGCACAATACCATTACTTCGAAAGTACTCACCCAAACACACAAATTTTGTACCATTATCGCTGCGTACAGTTTGAACTGGTTTCTTAAACTGCCTTTCACTCATGGCTACAAAGTTCTTTAAACAATTTGGTGCTTCCCTTTTTTCATTGAGCAAATAAATCCATACACCACGCGAGTAGTCATCAACCACGGTTAAGAAATATCGTGCACCAGTGTGAGTTAGTGTCCGATATGGACCCCATAAATCAGTGTGAATCAACTCAAAAACACGCTTCGTTTTATTCATAATAACAGGAAAAGTAGCCCTGGTTTGTTTTGCGCGGAGACAAACATCACACGCCTTATTGGAAATTTCAGAAGAAACAGAAAACGACATATCGGGAAGGAAACTAACTACTCTAACAGATGGATGACCCATACGGCTGTGCCACAACTCAAACTCCCTCACCTCCTTAGTTGTGATAGCTGCCACAGTCTCGGTTTCCAAACTGCGAAAGTGAAACGTTCCTCCGACACGCTTACCCGCTCTAATCACTATCCTCGAAGTACGGTCCTGTACGACAAGGAAGTGGTCAGCCAACTGCATAATACATCGATTCTCATCCATCAACTGAGTCATGGAGATCAAATCAGAACAATCTTCAACATACAAAACAGATTCCAAAACCAGTCTATTCCCAAGTACGACCATTCCTTCTTTCACTGATATTCTTTCTCTACCATCAGCTAATATGATCAACACAGGAGCAATATCTCTGATATTGGAAAGACTACTCAAATTTCCTGTCAAATGATGTGAAGCTCCAGTGTCCATAATCCAAAAGGGAACAGAGATCTTACCAGTAGCTTTTTCGGTGGAAGAATTGTCCTTTTTCGCATTCAGAAGATTGAGAACCGACTTCCATTGGTTATCACTCAAACCAATGACTCCATCTCTATCACGATCTGTGAACATATAGTTAGCATGTTCTGCATTTTGAGTGCTCGACACGTGAACCATGTTCGCATATGCTGGTGGTCCTTTATTTTGACTTGAAGAACCAGATGCAGAACCTCCTAAGCCTCCACGCTTTGCCTGCATTGTCCTGCTTCTAGGTCTGTCTCCCCACCATTCAGGATATCCAATCACTGCAAAACAGCTATCTGAAGCATGTCCTGTGCGATGGCAATGCTTACAAACAGCTCCTTTATCAAACTCACCACTTCTAGCCCCACTGACACGAGGCCTTGTTTGGACAGCAAAAGCTGTAGCTTCTAGGTGCTCTTCACTGTTCCGCGAGGTGGGTTTCAGGTCCTCTTCTTGTCGCACCACATTGTATACTTCTTCCAATGGATGGATTGGTATTCGTGAAACCAGACTTGATCTTACTGTCCTGAAATTGTCATCAAGACCAAATAAGAACTCATGGGCTCTATCTTCCTCGCGGTCTTGTTCCTGAAGTGCGGTCAAATTGCACTCACACTTCCCACATTTACAGACACGCAAAGGTCTGTAGTTAGCCATGCCATCCCAAATACGGTTTAGTTTTCCGTAATAAGCTTCAATCGTCAAGCCTCTCTGTTTGCAACAGACAAGCTCTGCTTTGAGTTGTTGAATCCGTGGACCATTAGTAACAGAGAAGCGCTTCTTCAGATAGTCCCACAAATCTTTAGCAACTTCTCTATGCGAGATATTGGATCGCAAAATCGGATGAATGGTCATTCTGATCCAGGATACAAGCAAGGCTTGAATTGTCACCCAATCCTCTAAGTCAGGCGATCCTTCTGCAGGTCGTGCGATCGTGCCATCGAGAAAGCCAAACTTTTTCCTTGAAGAGAGAGCCATCTTCATACCACACGCCCATTCATCATAGTTTGTTCCCTTGAGCAGAGGATGCGAAATTACAGCACCGGGATTATCTGCGGCCGTAAGATCGTAAGGTGAGATGGTCCGTCTCACTTCTGGAATCGGGTTCGAGTTCTGGTTCGTGGTCGTTTCAGTCGTGTCATGGACGTCCGCCATGATTGATCAGTTTCTGAAAAAGAGAAAAAAATTCGAGCTTCAGTTTTCAGGCTCTGATACCATAAAGAAATCAGAGGAAGAATGCATAATTTTCTGTATGTTTGATTTCATGGATGATGATACATTTATACACATGTGAGAAAATCTGATTCTAACAACCTGAATCAATCTCGGGAAATCCTAACTCTACCAACAAACTTAAGTACAATTGTAACGTACAAACAATCATAAAATTGATGTTTAAATGGTTTACGTGGAAAGAGAATGTGTAAATGAAAAGTTTCAAAAAAAAAAAAAAAAAAGAGAGAATGTGTAAATGAATACACTTATTGCTGCACAAACACACAATTTTTGGGGTTCAAAGAGAAGAAAAAATAGGTACACCGGGCAATGTAGCTCCAGAATCGACAATGTATATATTCCCGGATACATATTGAGAAGAAATAAGAATCGTGAATGAGATAGCGAACGAGAGAGGTAATCCCCGGATCAACGGTCTGTTGCACCTTTAACGGGACAGTCCGCTCTTTAACTTTCTCGAGCCACTCTTTCTCCATAAGATCTTGTGTGATCTCTGACTTGAAAAGCCCTGGCGCAATCGAGTTCACTCTGATGTTGTTAACACCTAACTCAAGAGCCATCACCTTTGTCATAGTGTCAACACCACCTTTGGAACAAGCGTATGCGAGTCCACCGGACTTCATACCGCGGTGGAGCCCTGAGATCGATGATATATTTATAACCGAGCCACCGCGTTTAGCATCACGCATCAAAATGCAGACGTATTTGGATACTAACCAAGGTCCAGTTAAGTTGGTCCTAAAGACATGGTTCCACTCGTCCTCCGGCAAATCCAAACACGACTTGACATTGCCTCTGATTCCAGCATTGTTGATCAACACATCGATCTTACCAAATGTCCCCCAAGCTTTTTTAACCGCTTTTTCGATAATGGCTGCGTCCGATGAAATGTCTAGCTCAAGAGCTGCGGCTAATTGGATCCTTGTTGAACCAAAGCTATTGATCTCAGAGCAGAGAGACTCGAGACGATCCACACGACGAGCTGCTGCAATAATCTTACACCCAGCTTTGCCTAAATCAAGACAGATCTCTCTTCCTATACCAGAGGAAGCTCCTGTAACAAGAACCACTTTGTCTTTAAGCTCACACCATGGCTCCAATTGCTTCAACACCTGCTTCTCAAGGCCAAGAAAATAATAATCAACTAATTTTAATTGAAAGGCGTTTCAAATGCTTATCTGATTATTTTAATTCGTAAAGAACAAATAATCTCACAGTTTGATGATTGCTCATATTGTTCCTCTAAATTTGTGTCTTCGGTGGAGAATCTAGAATGAGTTTCAACAGGTGGCAAATATGCATGGGTTTATTATATATATGGATTTTTCAACCATTATTGAAAAACTTAGCAAATTTTCTTTATGAAATAAAAGCTATGAAATATTTTAGTGCTGGCATGTGCACCCATATCGATGTTAATATACAGACATATCCGCCCCTGCATGCACAGTTTAGATCTAAAGATATCGTATAACCACCATGTGATCAAAGCACATGGATCCACTCGTACTGTAATCGTTAACTTTGATAAAGTTGCAGACATTTCATTCAAACTAATAACAATATCTAAATACATTACAAAAATAATTCAATATATATATATATATATATATATATATATATATATATATGACCACGAGTTTCTCGCATGACGGTGACATACAATAATGTTAGATAGAGAGAATAAACAATAATGTCAGAGAGAGAATAAACATGTAAGAAAAAGATTTGATTAGATAATGTTGTTATAGAGATCAGGATTCAGTACACTGTGAAATGCAGTTAACTTTGGAACTATCAATTAGCTTTGAGTAAAAAAATTAGGCTTTTGCCAAGGAAGTATGAGAAAAATTATTTATTTGATTAAATGATTTATCATCTTTCTTTCAAATACGTGAAGTATGCACTTCCTCAATAGAGTGACCATTGCCAAAATATGGGCCGATATCAGTAGATATTCCATTTTTATGGTTTCTTTTGGATCCATTTAATTAGTAAAGTGGGTTTTGTGTTCTAAAGTCTTAAACAATATTAGACTATGTTACCACATTCAAAGAAAGGTTTTAGAAAGATCAACATGTTAGTTTAAATGTGGCTATGGAATAGAGAACCAGATGGAACCGCATGTTAGTTTAACTTGAGAAGCACAAAAGAAAAAATCTAGAGGTTATGTGATTGAATGACACTTGGAACTAGACTATGTGAAATGCTCTTATTTTGAGTTTGAAGGAATATATGGTTTCGGCCTAGATGTGTAAATGAATACGCTTATTGTTTGCACAAAACATAATTTTTGGGGTTCACAGAGAAGAAAAAATAGGTACACCGGGCAATGTAGCTCCAGAATCGACAATTTATATATTCCCGGATACATATTGAGAAGAATCGTGAATGAGATAACGAACAAGAGAGGTTATCCCCGTATCCACGGTCTGTTGTGCCTTCAGCGGGACAGTCCGCTGGTTCACTTTCTTGAGCCACTCTTTCTCCATAAGAACTTCTGTGATCTCTGACTTAAAAGCTCTCATGTAAAAACCTCTCAATACGGATGTTTTAACGGACATTCTCTCTTCCTCGATCTTACTCAATTGAGAAACCTCACTGAGAATACTCTTTAAATCCAATAGATGAAAACCTATCTATGATTAACACACGATTAATAAAGAAAAGACAAAAGGGTATCCACCTCAATTGCTCTTTTGATTCATCACAATAATCTAGAAACCGAAAAGAAGTATATACGACGTACATACGAAATTCAAATAAAATGTTTATGAGAAAGAAGTAGGCTACATGTACGTACTATTATGTTTGTTAATACACAAACTAATCATCTCGTTTTTTTCTTTTTGCCCACTCCTCCAGCTTGCTTCTTGACGAGCTTTTTCAAACATATACAGCGTATGGATTGGCATTTTCAAATTCGAAAAGTCTTAACATGTTCGACGCTTTTCTAAACCGTTCTGGTTTATCCTTTTGCCTCGTGCAGGTTCCTTAACTTGCACTAAACTTGGAACATAAGAGCACACATGTGGCAAACAAAAACAAGATTGTGTCTCACAGACAGGTACCGCGAGATTCAATTCTCTATATCCAGTCTCTCCAACGATGATAAATTCATTACTAGCGTAATGATAAGCCATGACGACTTTCTTCTCCTCGTCAATGAAGTAACTAGTACGTATACTTGGTATGCGATGTTTCGCTTCTATTTTGAACAACTTGCTCCACGACATCTTATCGTCCTCAATCTTAGTCGTAATCCATATCTGAAGCTCAAGTGGAGTTTTCGGAACTTCCTCGTATTCATTATAAGCTATAGATAAAGCCGAAAGCTTCTCTTCTCTTACACTAGATAAAGTTACAAACTCACAATTCCTAACTCTAAAAGGAAAAGGCAGAAGAGGCCCAAATCGCTCTCTAGCAAAATCGAAACAGACTATGCGATTACAGAGACCTTGGCGAGGGTTCATCTTAGCAGCACACCAGTAAGTGTTTCCCTTAAGAGAAATACCACGGTGATGAAACACTATATACCAATATGGAGTAACATCAAGACTTCTCCATAAACCAGAGTCGAAATCGTATATTTCAAACAATGAGAATCGTGGATCGTGGTGGAAGTATTGTATAAACCTTAAAAACTTAAAAGTACGACGAGATTTCTTATCCTCGTACCCGAGAGCGTAACGGAACCTATCCTCCTTAAAGCGGGGAGTATACCTAGGTACGATCCACCTAGTTTCCATACGATACGGATTCCACGCCACAAGCCTAGTGTTGTCTCTCAATATGCATAATAGTAAACCCTCACAATGAAAGACTTTAGTTATATTGACTTGTTCGTCAAGGCAAGTAAGTATACCTTTAATCTCTATGGATGGATGATCAACGTCGTCATCAACGAGTCTCACTAAATAAAGATTGTGATTCATCATGGCGACCATCGTAGACTCTCCTGTTGATGTTGGTGGCTTAGCCGTTTTTGATGAAGTATTCCACTTTGTGCAAGTTAATCGTACTGTTCTAATCGATTCCAACGGAACCCTAGCGAGAATCTCCTCTAACAATTCACTCGGAAGATTGGAGATCTTCGTCTTCATTGTCTCAGACTGAAACTAAGTCTTTGTTGTCACCTCTTAAAACCCTTTTTCTGATTTCTCTGACTCTGATTACTAGCTGGATAAACAACGACCCTAGATAAGTAGATAAAGTTGAATGTGTTAAACATTAGACAGAGGATACATATAGATATCTTGTTATTTAGAGTTGAATTATTAGGATATATTCTATCTTGCCATATTGTCATATTCGTATAATGTATAGTTTCCTTTTTCCTTAGATTTAGCAATGCATTGTCCTGTATAAATACTTAACCCTAAGGGTTTATCAATAACAAGTTAAGTTTTGCTGATTCATAAGTTTGTCATGGTATCAGAGCCCATTAAGCCCAAACGGACATAATCGATTCACATTTCCAACCCGATCCATCATTGATCTGACCCAAATTAGTCCATTGATCCTTGCCTGAGCATACCGAGATTAATGGTCAGAGAACCATCATCTCGAGGGGGTGTATTAGGGATTATATCCCACATCGGAAGTTGGAATAGATCATTAGTAATATATAAGTAGATTGGGTCCCTCCACTAATCGTCAATTGGCTTTTAGTTGGAAGCCCATGAAGCTTAACATGGTATCAGAGCTATAACAAGTTCCTTCTGATTTTCCAAAGCTTTGAATCTGTTCTCTTCTTCTCTTTTGTTTTTCTCTCTTTATCAAGTCGAATTTTCTTCTCGGCTTGCTTCGTTTCTTAAACACCAAGGTACCTCTGTTTTTCATACACGAAAACAGAGGACTTCACCTCTGTTTTTTTTTCCTCGGCTTATTTCTGTTCTCAATGGCTCCTTCCATCTCCGACGCAGAAGAGAAGAGCAGGACTATCACAGCATATGACCTCACCTCCAGCGACAATCCGGGTGCAGTAATATCTCAACCTTTACTCAATGGGTTGAACTATGAAGAGTGTGCAGCCAACTTTCGTATGGCAATTAGATCGCGAAAGAAATTTGGATTTCTTGATGGGAGTATTCCCAAACCTACTGCGGATTCATCTAAGCTAGAAGATTGGACTGCTATTAATCATCTCTTGGTCGGTTGGATAAAACAAACCATTAAACCAAAATTGCGTTCTGCTATCTCTACTAGGGAAGTGGCAAAGGATATGTGGGATATGTGGGATATGATCAAGAAGCGTTTCTCACAGAAGAGTGGAGCTCGTCTTCAAACACTGCGTAACTCGTTAGCGACTTGTAAACAAAACGGGTCGTCTATCGATGCGTATTTTGGTCGTCTCACCACGCTTTGGGACGGCATCGCGGAGTGTATGAATTCCAAACAGTGCACGTGTGGGAAGTGCGAGTGTGACCTCAACTCTGCCCGGGAACGCGAGCTGGAAACCTTGCGTATCCATGATTTTCTCGGAGGTCTCGATGAAGCTACGCACGGTGTAATTCGGTCTCAGATATGCGCACAAACTCCATTGCCTGATCTCGATAGCGTCTACCAAACCGTACGACAGAATGAAACAATTCGTGCAAGCGTTGCTCCTGACACCTCGGTCATGAGCTTTGTATCTCAACTGTCTTTGTCCAATCTTCCAAGAAATCCACAAACGGTTTCGACTCGTGACTTGCCTCGCCAAAACAGAGTACCTCCTCAGACACAACCTTCAAACCGTGATCCTTCCCGCAAGTGCATTAGCTGTGGTCGATTGGGACACGCTGTTAGCTCGTGCTTCAAAATCATCGGCTACCCAGAATGGTATGGTGACCGTTCTCTGCCTCGGACCGACTCGCGTAACCACTTTGTTCCTCAACAGGGTCGTGGCCGAGGTACACCACCAAAATCTAATCTGTCTCAGGTCATGGGTGCCAATGCAGCGTCTCTCTCGGGGTCTTCTTCTCTTACTGATAGCGACCGTCAAGGTTTGGTGGGTCTCACTGATGATCAATGGCAGATAATTCAGAAGATGGTTAGTGAAGGTGTTGTTTCCGACAAACTCAGTGGTAAGGATGATACTTGGATTTTAGACACTGGTGCCTCACNAAGGTGTTGTTTCCGACAAACTCAGTGGTAAGGATGATACTTGGATTTTAGACACTGGTGCCTCACACCATATGTCTGGACGGGCCGATCTTATGCATAATATTCATGAGATTTTCCCGGTTTTTTGTTCGTTTACCTCAATGGACAAATGCTATCTCTTCTCGGCAGGGCACTATGAAGCTAACGCCACGCCTGTTGCAAAGTATCTTGTGAAGGAAAGTTGTCCTGAAATCACACTGTATGATTCAAACATGG
>OVAP01006007.1:0-12317 GCA_900406295.1 Aurinia saxatilis
CCTTCCTTTCCTTTAAATATATATATATATATATATATATATATATATATTCATCTTCTTTTGTAAATGTCTAAACTACCACTATTTAAATATTAACTATTTATAGGATTTTAGGGTTTAGGATCTAGAGTTTAGGGTTTAAGAACCATAAACCCTAAAATCTTAAATCCAAAAAAATCTTTACACCCCTAATAAACCAACCCCCTAAAATCTAATTAAATTTTAACAATTAAATCCTAATAAATAATAAAACTTAAACCCTAATTTTATAAGGGTTTAATCCTAAATCATAAACCCTAAATCCTAAATCCTAAGTAAATCATAAACTCTATAATATTACTAAACCATAAATCCGAAAGCCTAATAAATTTTATCATTTGTAATTAAAAATAGTTTTGGTAAATGAATGGTATAATGGTATTGAAAGGTAAATATTGAGTATGAATGAAAAAAAAAAAAAAAAAAGATGGCTATGGATGAAAAATGGGTATTACATGTGTATCTTTTAAAACATAAGAAACTCACCTTAAATTTTCGTATAAGTTCTCACGGAAAAGTTTTTGTAGGTTTCTTATGGTTTAAGATACTCATGTAATATCGATAAACATATGTCAAGGACGCCCTTTTCCTCTCTCTCCTTTGAGCGGTGCCTCCACCAACAAAAATTTAGCTAGTCTATCTTCCTTCTCCAGATCCGTTTTGCCTCTCCGGTTGATGGCTCCCTGCCATCACCGTGAGAGGATCTCTTCTCTCTTCTTGTTTTTTTCTTTTTACGGGTTTGAGATCAAAATTTTGGGTCAGATCTGAGGATTTGCATTTGTGAAAGCTCAAAGGGCGTGGTTCTGAACGGAGATTTGAGGACGTCTCCGTTGTTTCTTACCTCTTCTATCCTTCTCCTTACCGTTTTGTCTCAGATTTGTGTTTCCCGGCCTGGGGCTTTGAGTTTCTCTTTTTGCAGGACATCTCTCGTCGCTCTCCAAATTTCGTGTGGTCGTCTCCCTTAAGGTGGTGGAGTGTGGTGGCTACTTTTTCTTCAGGGCTATGGTGCTTGGGGTGGCTTAGCCCACCGGATATCCTTCGGTGGCTCTTCCCTTCTTCAGATCTCGCGGGAGTCTTCTTTCTTCTCCTGCCATCTTGAGGTCTTTGAGGACTGGATCTCTCTCATCAGGGTTTTAATTGGAGTTCTAGGGTGCGCGTTGGTAGCTTTGGAGGTGTGGAAGCGACAGTGGAGTTTGTCTTGGGCTAGTACAGGTCGTCGTTGAGTCCATTCCTGAAGGTTT
The DNA here is from genome assembly GCA_900406295.1 of Aurinia saxatilis. Taxonomy (NCBI): domain Eukaryota; kingdom Viridiplantae; phylum Streptophyta; class Magnoliopsida; order Brassicales; family Brassicaceae; genus Aurinia; species Aurinia saxatilis. The sequence continues at coordinate 1,281 of OVAP01006007.1, forward strand.
ATTGGTTGGGTTAAGGTACAGGGTTGCTGCTTTTGGTTATGGTCTGCGGATGGCCAAGGGTCGTTATAGTTTCTCGCCGGTTCGTTATAGGTTCGTTACTTGGGTGGTGGCTTTATCCGGGTAGAGAGTAACTCACTCCTTGTTTCGTAGTAATGACGTTCCGTAGTGACACTTGAGGCAATCCTTTAAGCGGTAACATTTGCATCTCGTGATGTTAAGGATACAACAAATCACGGGATCAAATTCAATGCAGTATTAACTTCATCAAGGAGAGTCCATAATGAGAAAATTTCATCAGGTGTGGGACGGCTTCGAAAGCTATTGGTGAAGACATTTAAAAAATGATCCGGGTTTGATGTAAGTCTCCCAACGAATTAGCTTCCCAAAAAGTCTTAGAAGGTCCAACTCCAAGATAGAAGCAATCGATGAATAGGATCTCCTACTCTGGAACAAGTATGTTCCTAATTCATCTCGAAGCAACCAAGGAATCCCACCACTAGTATGAGAATAATCCATGAGGCAGGCACATTACACTTTAGCATTAAGGCTAGTGGTTTGGTCCACCATTCACGGTGAGGGGTATGACCCGCATGCGGTGAAGTTCGAACACTCTCATTAAGTGCGAACCATACCGTAATATCGTCTTTGACTCTGGCTAAAATAACTTGAGACTCCCATCGTGTTAGCTAAAAATGAGCGCGTTTCTAGCTTTCCACACATGCCATAGAAGCCAAAGAAACCTGCTCTTAACCACGTCTGGTGTAGTGTCTTTAGAACTAGTGGCAAAGAGGTCGTGGAAATTTAGAAAAACTGAAGGAGGTGAGAACCCCGATGGTGGTAATGGAAAACCTGAATATGTCCACACTTGGTTCGCTAAGGCACAAAGGAACAAGACATGGCAGATGGATTCCACAGGAGCTCCGCAAGATTTGCATGCCAAATCAATATTGATTCCATGGGTACGAAGCTTCTCCGCAACGCTAAAGCACCGGCTAAAGCTCTCCACATGAAGTGTAGAATTTTTGGAGAAGTAGGAACTTTCTATAGTTTCGACCAAAGGGACTCTCCAGTGGAGAGAGAGGTGGACCGAGTTGATTTTCGGGCAGCGAAGTGAGGAATTTATATCCACTTTAAGAGGTGTACCTTCCACTTTTGGTATATTCACAAGCATAGGAGTCGACTAAAGAAATAGAGGGACGTAAACTCAGAATCCGAGTAACATCCTCTGGCACAAACAAGTGCATAAGCAGGGTCCTATTCCAGCGACATGTGTCTTGTTCAATCAAAGCAGAGACTCGCAACATGACATCAAAGTAGTTTTGACGTCTAACAGGTGTCCTTGGTGTCTCGTCGAGAATCCAGCTCGCTGGATAAGAAAACGTACTCTCACCATTACCAATAGTATAAACTAAACCTCTTGCAAGAAGTTCCCTGCCAAACAAGATACTTCTCCAAGCATAGGAGGGACGGGGTCCAGCACTAGCATTCAAGAAATCTGTGTTGGGAAAATAACGGCTTTTGAGCAGTCTTGAGAGAAGGGAGTCGGGCGCCTCCATAAGCCTTCAAGCCTGCTTGGCAAGTAGTGATTGGTTAAATTTCTCAATATCATGGAATCTCAAGCCCCCGTCTTCTTTACTCATGCAGAGTTTCTTCCAAGCCACCCAAGTAATTTTCTTCCGATTGGTACCATTAGTCCACCGGTAATCAATCATAGCGCTTGTGAGCTTCTGGCATAAGTCTTGTGAGAGTCTAAAACAAGACATCGCGTAGACCGGCAGCACGTGCAATTGATTTCAGGAGGATCTCCTTGCCTCCATGGGATAAGGATTTAGAAAACCACCCATTTATTCTTGGGCGGAGTTTTTCATGAATGAACTGAAGAAGCTTGTGCTTAGACCCACTAAAACATTCTGGGACGCCAAGATACGAGCTATCTCCACCTTTGCAGTCAATTAACAACATAGTTTTAACCTCCATTTTTACGGATAGTGGAATCTTTGCGCTAAATATGATGGAAGATTTAGAAGGATTTATCATTTGACTCGACGCATCCCCATACAGCTTTAGACATCTCATAATCTCTTCAACATTGTCTTTGTCTGCGTGGCACAATAGAAGACTGTCATCCGCAAAAGAAAATGATGTATCGAAGTGCTAAATATGATGGAAGATTTAGAAGGATTTATCATTTGACTCGACGCATCCCCATACAGCTTTAGACATCTCATAATCTCTTCAGCATTGTCTTTGTCTGCGTGGCACAATAGAAGACTGTCATCCGCAAAAGAAAATGATGTATCGAAGTGCCATTAGTCGCACGCTTTATACCATGTAGTCGACCTTCACTCCCTGAGACATTCAAAATATTAACCAACGCCTCAGCTCCTAAGATGAATAGGAACGGTGAGAGTGGGTCTCCTTGACGTAGTCCTCTCTCCGGTTTAAAGAAACTATGACTTGTCCCATTTTAACATACCCGAATAAGATACCGTAGAGATGCAAAGCATAACCCAACGTATCCATACTTTGGAGAAGCCACGTCTAAGCAAAAAGGCTTCGACAAAGCTCCACTCTACGGGGTCATAAGCTTTTGACATATCAGTCTTTATAGCTATGAATTTGCCAGTGACCTTGTCATTAGTACGTAAAGCATGTGTCATCTCATGGACTATAGAAGGATGTTATCTGAAATTAACCGACCCGGCACAAAAGCACCTTGAGTATCCGATATAAAACCACGAAGAAAAGGTTTTAGTCAGTCACACAAGATTTTAGAGATAATCCTGTAGTGAACCGGACATAAGCTTATTGGTATGAGTTCCGTCATCCTTGTTGGATTTGTTACTTTCGGGAGTAAACAAAGATGAGTGTGGTTCCAATCAGCCGGTAAGTCAAATGAAGTAAAAAATGAGTTACTTCAGCAACCACTGAAGGTCCCAAAGTATGCCAAAAGAATTTATAAAAAGCCGCAGTAAAACCATCTGCACACGGTGAACTGGTTCCTTTGATACTAAAGACTGCGCCTTTAATCTCTTTCTCCGTGATTGATCGAGTAAGCATCGTATTCATCGGGTTGTCCACTCTGGGTGTGAATCGAGCGGAAAAAAATCATTCATATTCACTGGAGATGAAGGTGAGAATAGCTGCCTGAAATAATCAAGAGCAATCTGAGCCTTCGCTCCTTCGGAATAGAATTCCTAATCTAATGAAAAGCATGAGAATTTTATTCCTCACTCGTTGACCCTTCACAGTTTTATGGAAATAACGAGTGTTTTTGTCACCAGCCTTTAACCACTCCTCACAGTTTTATGGAAATAATGACTTTTTTGTTTCCAGAATTGCTCTTCCTCCTTATAACATGTAGCAATTTCTACCTTTAAATCTAGCATTAGTTGAGCATTGAGATGGACACACTTATCTCTCTTTCATCACTTATTTATTATAATATTAAATTTCTTCTTAAAAATCCTCCCTAATAACATATGGTGATAATGTAATACCATCTCTATCACACATACGTTTTAGAAAATCTTACAAAAAAAACTATATATATATATTATAAATTATTATTTTAATTAAATGTGTTTTTAAATTAAAACACACAATCTCTAACATGTCAACGGGGAGAGATTTGGGGAGAGATATGACCCCAACAAATTTAATTATTCATATTTTTGTCACTTCATTTTTCTAATATGTATGTAGACAACTTTTTCAATTGTACACAGGAGGTTCTAAGACCAACTCCATCTATGATTGCTTAGAAAATTGCTTAGTAAATAATAAAAATTGCTTAATTAAACAATTTTTTATGGATTGTTTAGTTTGTAAGCAACTAACCTATTATTATATTATTATTTTTTTGTTTATTATTTACTAAGTAAGTCACTAAACCATCATCCTCAAGGGAGATGCTCTAAGACTCCTGAAATTTCTGCAAAAGACATTCACAATCACTCTCTCTTCTTTTGTTCTTATGTTTTTTTCTTTTTTTCTTAAAGCTACAAAAGACTTTTTTTTCCTCTCAAATCACAATTATATTTGTAGACTCAAAATTATATGGTGTACGGTGACAAATTTGTTACCACATCTGAAATATAATTGAGAAAGAACGGAAGTTCAACTTCTGAATTCTGATAGTGACAAATTATTTGGTGGATAAAATTCGGAAACGCAGTAGACACGTGTTTTCTTAATGATCTTTGATTAACATTTTTTCTTTGAATTTGTGGTAATTAATTGTTTTTGTCTCGACTTCAACTATCTGATGTACGCGAATACTATTTTCCGCATCCAAAATTAATGAAAAACCACACAAACGTAAATTATTATGTTTTGCCATTTTTACTACTAATACAGCTGTAAGACCAGTGGTCATACCCATTAGGATGTTTTTGAGTGTAAACTAATAATAAATTTAATATTAGTTTAATCTAAACATCTCACTAATATTTTTTTGGTTTTTGTCCCTCCAATGGTAATTCTTTTTACATATGGTGTCTTAAGATAAATACAGAAACAATCATTTGAGCACAAAGCCTACACAGTTATAAAATCCAAAGATTTTATGGGTTTAAGACAAAAGCCAATCACATAAGCTTAATGTAACTAAACAGCTTATGATGAAAGCATTACGTACCAACAAAGTTTGATTTCAACCAAAGGTTTTCTCACTGCTATAACACATGTAACAAATCCATCTTGTGTTTGNNATATTGACAAAAGCCTGACGACTGTTCAAGAATATAGTGCTATGTTCGACGATGAGACCAAAAAAATGGTCATACAATTCAAAGACAACCAACTGTGCTTATAGAAACCACAGCTTAATCAAAACAAGAGGCTGTTGTACTTAAGCCTTTAACATGGAATCAACCTTGGTAAGACAAGAACGAAAGTTTATCTTCATTGCAGCTTTAATTCTGGTTCCAACCACAAAACAGAACATCAATTATGTGTCTTCATAGCTAAAATTTCATACTATCACCAACGAGAGAGCCTCAAGCACATATCACCAACGAGAGTCTGGCTACCAATATCACTAATCACCTAAAGACTATGCATTTCTATGAAGATTTGTCTCGAAACTCAGAAACACACAGAAACAATAACTTTTAATAAGCAATGAGACGATGAAAACAAAACCCTAAATTCCAATATCACTGATTCCGATTCGCTAACTAGAGAAATTGAGTATCTTAACCTGTTGGAGAGGACCACGCGGCATGTACAACACANCTTGTTGGAGAGGACCACGTGGCATGTACAACACAGAGTTTGTGGACATTTGAACAGAATTCAAGAGTGATCTTGTTGAGATCTCCCCTAAAAACGACACCATTCAACACGGACGATCCATCCAGACCACCACCTGACCGGCCAACACATCGTTAGGTGCCACGTAGGCTCGACTGCGACCTTCGGTAGCCACTGACCAAGAGGAATGATCTGTCTTTGGCCTCTGTAGTCCCATTTCACCCGGTCCGGCAACGGTGTCACCTCCAATTTCAGCTTAGGCATTTTCGTCGTTGCCACCGCAACTACTTCCGCCGCGAAGTACCGCAGAATAAGATTCGAAGACACAACCGATGTGAGACCTCTTCTAGATATTTGAGAGTGAAATTGGAGGCACAAGAAGATCTTTGTTCTCTCCATCGAGAAAGAACCATCGAGAAAGAGAGAGAAGAAAAATTTGTTTCCCCAATTCAATTAAGTCACGACACGTGGGAGTCTTCGCTCCATTTTTAGGTGTCTTCCGTGTCTGCGTATAGACACAGATTTGGCAACAATATCAATAATATTTTTTTTTTTCTTTTCTTTGAAGACACATATAAATATGTCCGTTGGAGCTGCTCTAAGAAAAAACAAACTTCTAAATATCAGTAGCAAAAACAAAATCATGTAATTTTCTCTTTGGATCAGGTTTTGTTCGGTAATTCGAATCCAGATATTTTGTCGTAGTCAAGATGATGAGACCAAATTTCATCCTCTTGCTTGAAGCAAGCCCGAGCAAGGGCTTCACGAATCCTCCAAAAACTGTACAGACGAACACTGTTTTGGCACCTTGATTGAAACCAATAAAGATAGATTCCGAACCTCATCTGATGTAGTAGTAATAAGGAGCGAAACAAGCAAACTAGATGGATGAAGCTGAATTTTTTCTGAATTTTATTTTACTTTCTTACAAAATTACAAAACTACACATAAAGTTAATTCGCACGTTTATTCGTACTATTCTGACAGTCTCGATTCTTTTATTGGGTAGGACTTCGGTATTATCTTCTATGTTTTTTCTTTTGTCGGCTTTTATTTTCCATTCAGATAATTCATATCAGCATTTCCTTAATTTTTTTTCTGACACATTTTTATCCACGTGGAAGATTCCTTATCTACAAACATGATACTCAATACCTACAATGATCTGCGCTTTTATTAGTTAATGGGCCGGTCTTCAATAACAAAAGCAAATTGGTCTTGGAGCTTTATTATATCAAATATGCTCTGCGCTTGATTCACATGGAGTTATGAACAAACAACCATTTCCAAACCACAATCAATGACCATATTGGAGTTTATATCATCTTCTGCTTCTGTTGCTTCTTCTCCTTCCATTCCTTGATATTACTCTCTATCTTGGAGTCGACGCGTGCTTTGAATCCAGGGTATGGCTCGTACCCAAAAACAGATTGCAGAACCTACAATTTTTTTTTTTTAAACTCATTCCAATGTAATTTGAACATCATGGCTTCTAAAGTACATGTAGGAAGCAAGAAAGGTGGAAAAAACATTTAACTAACCTCGAGTAACACAAAGAAAGGACCCATCAGAAAAGCCTGAACGAGATTGTCTAGTAGAGCAGGAGCTCGTTTCTTTAAAGTAGATGAAAGATGTGTAGTTAGTTAGGTAGTGCCGAAAAGAATCAAAAGAAAATGATTATTACGAACAATATAATGTAAGTGTTTACCTCAAACACACCGTGACCAAGGAGCTGACCCGTCCAACATAAGATCTGAGAAGCTACTACAACCTGAGAGATAACAAGTCAGATTATAAGATATAGAGAAACATCATAGATCTGTCACGATAACCCTTTGCAAGAAAAAAACAACCGCAACATTGTCTTGAACTGATTGATGCAGATACGTCCAAGACTCATGAATTCAAGAATAGAATCTTTAATACAACAAACAACAATACAAGGAGGCTTATTTTTAAGACAAAACATGTAATAAATTGAGTAACCAGAGTGTTGACTTTCTTAGTTCTTACTTACAAATCAAATATATTACTGGAACTAGATCAAAAGCCACTTACCTTAAAGGTTAAGGAGTCTCCTAATCGAACTGCGAGGAAGCTAGAGCCGATCCAACAAGAGAAACACAAGAGAGCAGCTAAAACTCCAGATTTGTTATCCAAACATACATAGAAAATAGCATAGATCACAGTGAGGACAAAACCAATGTCCAAACGCAAGACACCATCAAAAGTCAACGGTTGTTGGAGAAACCCTAAACGAGAAGGATCTAGAAGCGGTTGCGTGGAGTAGAGGAAAAGGAGAGTTGAGAAGACGTTAGGCCATACGAGGAGAGTGTGGATCATGATGTTAACGGAGTTACTGTGATGAGCTCCGTAGAAGGCAAAATGCTTCTCTAGATCGAGCAATCCGATGCGGCTGGTCATGGCTTTAGGAGTTTCCGAGAGATTTGTATTTGGGATGTTGTGGTAAAGTAAGAACAGAGAATATAGGAGGAGGAAGACTTTTGTGTTTCATTGGTAGTGACGTCTGAGTAGTGATGTCAGCATAAGTATGGTAACGTGCGCAGCACGGATACTACTAACATACGCTTGCTGATCGGATTATATTTAATCGAATATTTTGTTCGCTCATTTGCGATACGCGTATACTTAGGACAAGATCGCTAACATGAGCGTATGAGTTTTAAAGTACGCAGATTACCAATATGCGCTCAAATGCTAAAATATGATCCTCTTATTGCTAAACTACGCTTTTAATGGTTAATGATAAGTTCAAAAGTTAGATGATAAAACAGTTAGAAGAATATAAACTAAATTATGGAGAAGATCATCATTTACGGTAATCTGTCGATACTAAAATAATAACACAAAATCAGAATTTACAAAGTGAAACTCTAAAAATCACAAATTAAATCTTAAAAATCACAAAATGATCAATTTCTCATTTATCAATTCTACCATATATTACTCTTCATAAACTATTTATAAATAAAAAATCGTAAAGAAGGCTTTTTCTAGGGCGATTCCTATAGCGATGGGGTGTTGAATGAAGTGGCGGATTCGATATGGGTTAACGGTGATGATTTCGGGTGTTTAATTGGTGTCTCAATCGGGATCTACGGAATTCACAGGCAGGTTCTTAGCCTAAAATCATTTACGGAGGGTTCTCTATGAAAACTTACGGGATTCGGTTGGTATAAATGGAGATTTGGTTCGGAAGATCTTGCAAGACGGTGTGAGATTTGGTGAGGGTGTCCGCGCTCTAATCAAATCTTCTTGGTGGATCTAGAAAATCCGTTGATTGGAACAAACTTAATCGATGTATGAAGTTAATGGGTCCATTTTCAGGATTGGATAGCGGTGATAACCAGCAAATTACATGGTATCTTTAGGTCCCATATCCGGGGATTAATTACTTCGAAGATCCGGATCTGTGTCGAAAGTTATCAAGGAAAATCGGTGATTTGGTTACACGGAAAGAGATTCGAGAGATGTTCTGGTGTATCTTTGGTACTGTAATAACGGTGATTTTTTTTGTCTCACATCCGGGGATTAATTACTTTAAGATCTGGATCTGAGTCGAATGTTATCAAGGAAAATCGGGGTATTGGGTACACGGAAAGAAATACGAAAGATGATTTGGTGTATATTTGGTTGTGTAATTATGTTGATTTGTTCTATAGTATAATATACGGGTGTAATATGTGTCCATTTGCATCAATCTTTAGATATTAAATTTTTATACACGCTTTTTTGTTCACACAAAATTTCTCTTGTGGGTTCCTTATGTCTCAAAATAATTTAATTGGTTCCTCTGGTACCTCAAAAAATGGTGCTAACGGCAGAGTCTCTGGTGCGGGAAAGTTGAAGATCAAGGTGTCAAAGATTGATTATGCGGATTTGATCAAGGGGTATTCCAAAACCCTTATTGGTCGATGTATGAATCCTCGGGAACAGAACCTTCCCAATTTGCTCTATATGGTACCACACATTTAGGGGTGTAAAAGACAAGGTTGGTGTGGCGGACCGGGGTTTCAGAAGGTTCCAAATTGATTTTCAAGAGGAGGAGGATATTGTACAAATGCTTACCATGGAGCCGTTTCATTTTTACTATTGGAGGCTCTCGGTGGTGTGGTGGAAACCGATAATTGATTTCAATTATCCTTCGGCCATTACTTTTTGGATCAAGGTGATTGGTATTCCTCTACATTACTGGATAAAGCCAATCTTTACAAGCATTGGCAGAGAGCTTGAGTTTCTCCGAGAGGTCGACACACATGAGGGTCGTATTCGGGTTACCGTGGATGGTTTCAAACCTCTGATTTTTTTAACTAAGCTTGAATTTGACGATGGGGTGGAAATGTTGGTGAAGCTAAGGTATGAACGGCTTTTTGGTTTGCGTCGTCGGTATTTTAGCTTGTGTCATGATGCATAACAATGTGGGTCACATGAAGGTCAAAGATACAGAGCTACAAAAATGTGGTTACAAAAGGGAAACAAAGGAGAGACTCCAAAATTCCTCCTAAGGAAAAAATCGGAGTCTCGTGAAAAACGAGTAAGAGGTGAGAGTAGCCACCAACGCAAGCCATTTAGGCAGTCGAACTCAGTTGCGCGGACATTCCATGGCTCTAACCGTAGAGAAGGGAGAGAACCAATACGGACCGGTGATGACAAAGCTACAGGGCAGAGGTCATCAACTTGGAGACCTAACAGAGAACAATCATCCGGATTTATGCAAGATGCTCGGAGACGGGCAGAACCTTCGGATAACTCGAGGGAGAGGCTAAGTAATGGAACGACAACGTACAAGACAGACAGGTCCATAGAGGCTTTATCATGTCGTGCAGGAGTGGGCCTGAAACAGACTATTACCACTAGTTCAACGGATCGAGATAGAGATATCACTTCTCCCAAGCAGCAGGTGATGACCGAGCCGGGAATGGGGGGGGGGGAAGAAGGTTCATAAAACTTTGTTTGTCGAGTCTATTTCAGTTGTTTCTGACCTGGATGTGGTCGAGAATCATGATGAGACTCTAGCTGCGGAGAAACTGCTGGGAAACCAGAACGAATATATGTTGGATTCGGATACGGAGAAGACATTTTCTTGTACTTCTCTGGAGTCCGGACATGGTCACGTTCGAAAATGAAGGGGAGCATGGTAGAATTTCTGCTAGTGATGTGACTGATAACAAGGAATCTGAGAAGATGTTGTTGGCGGAGATCCATGAAGAAGAAGAAGAAGAAGAGGATGAAGAAAGGTGAGGTGATGGAAAATTACGGTTATAATTCAGCCCTTGTTGAGGAACCAATGGGCTTTACAGATACAAGTGTATCCACCATGATCAATGCTCATGAGAAAAAGAAGATGCCCGGTCGTACGAAAAAGAAGGTGGGCAGAAATTTGAATGGTTTGTTGGGGGTTAATTCTAAAAACCACAACATACATGCATGTACTGTGAGGAAGAAACATGTTTCAAAATCTGAGATGCGTATCGGGGACGGTCTATATCAGGCAAAAGCGGAGGCTCTTTCCATTCTTTAAATTTCTGAAATGCTTCATCCTTTGTCTTCAAAAAATAGATCCAGACTTTCCTAGAAAAGTCATCAATGAAACTCACAAAGTATTTGCACCCACCAAGACTTTCTGCAGTAGAAGGAGATCCCCATAAATCTGAATGCACATAGTCCAATATGCCTTTGGTAGTGTGTTTTGCTGTAGGAAAGTTTTGCTTGTGAGATTTCCCAAGTACACAACTCTCACAGAATTCCAGCTTGTCAACT
>OVAP01006008.1:0-12316 GCA_900406295.1 Aurinia saxatilis
AAAACAAAGAAAAAACGAGGATTAAAACATGTCAAAAACGCAATATATCAACTTCTAAAGAAGATAATTTTTCTCTGTAAGTATGACAGTAACGCTCTGAGTTATGCTAAGAGCAGAAATAGAGAAAGTATCTGAAGAAAGAGCCATGGCTCTGATACCATGAAAACAAAATGAGAAAAAGCTTAAAGTTTGAAGATGATGACTCAAATCTGTAGATTCATCTCTTGAGGTTTACAAAATGCAGAGACTATGCTTATATAGGAGAAAGAAAACAAGGGCACACAATGGAAGCCCTAGTGACACATGATGGCATCTAATCCGAGAGAATTAAATCTGTTAAAGAGAGCAATTTGCTTTTGCTTGGATGTATGCTCTGTACTACAATTTAGGGATTTGGCTTCTTCCTTATTGTACGTTGAAGAGGACAGTGTTGTTATGGGCTTTGTATTTCCGAGGCCCATGTTCTTCATGTCTTCTTTCTTCTTGGGCTGAACTAAACTTCTTTTGGTTTCTGTTGACGGAACCTTAGTTTGAAAAGGAGGGTCCCTTTCAACGTTAACATGGAGAATGGGTTTGGTTACGCATGAGGCCAGAGAGATTCCCAACCCAAAGGAGTTCTAAGCTTTCACCTCGAGGAGATGGACCATTCAGGATCATAGAAACGATCAATGATAATACTTACAAGCTAGACCTTCCAAGTGAGTTTCAAATATCTAACACCGTCAATGATTCTGATAGAGCTTGTTTAGGTGCAAGTGAAACAGTATTGGGGTCAAAACTTTTTGAAGACGGAGGGAGTGATGAGGACATCGAGCCACTAGCCAAATCATCCAAGCTCCTCAAATACCAAGTGGACTCATGACCAGGAGCATGAGTTAAGGTATTGAGAAGAAGTTCAATATCTTCTTAGATCAGCTAGAACATGAAGGATAAATCCTTCTTGATCAGTTTGAAGCCATGCGACTAACTCCATCTGAGAACTCATAATTGAAGGCTGTCTTCAATCAAGTGCCTACAACTACTCTGAACGTTTCAATAGGCAAGCCACATAATTAAAGCTCTTTAAGTCAACTTTCCAGAACATCAAAGATTACCTGAAATTGATCTACCAAGCTCCCAGAAAAGGCCAAACAGTAACACCATGTCTAGTGGATTTTATCATAGACAAATAGACTCTTTTCATACTCAAACAAGAATTCCAGTTAAGTATTGTTTCCTTAAGCATGTAGAACGTGCAAGAAGATTTTGCTAAATTATCTCTTCCTAATGGAGAATCAAGTTTGAAGATTAAGAGATACAATTTACTTTATTTAGATCCCTAGACTGGCTCATTTTGTTTAGTGTTAATTTTCCTTTATTTTGTTGTGTTTTTCTTTAAATTTTTTGCATGATGATTGTGTTTTCCCTTTAATTTAGTTTTGAACATGGCCATATTAATGAGTTTATTAGATTAGTTAGATCATTAAGATCATGGAAATGGCTTAATCATTAAAATGCTTAGACTAGGAATAGTCTAAAGTGAATCATCATATTCTTATTATTTGACCACCTTGATCATATTGCTAGGCTTAATAACCATATTTCTCTTATTACTTAGTTTATTGTGCTTAATGTGAGGCTAATGTGTTGTATGGCTTAAGCACAAGGTTATTTGTGAGTTACGACAAAATTTATAGCTTAACAACCACAAGGCCTTGGACAAATTTCCAAAAACATTACTCTCAGATCTGCACCCTTTTTTTTACGTGATGAATGGGAATAGAAAATTACAAGATCTGGTCGGTATCTTAAAAGCAATACTGAAAATACCATATCCAAAGCAAAGAATTATTGAACTTTATATCCCAACACACCAAAGAAACAATATACAAACGACGACAAAAGAACTTGATAATTCAAGTACATCTGCATCCTTTCGTTTTCATGACCCAAGCTATATGAAGATAAACATTATAAATAGATAATCACCCCCAGTTGAGGATTAAAACAACTGATAAGTTTCCCTATCAGTGGGTCTATACAGTTTTATCAGTTGAGGATTAATACACTGATAATTGGGTTGATAATAAATAAATAAAAAATCATAATTCATTATCTAATCAAGTAACATCTTTGTTAAGGATATAATGGCTACACCACTAGCTCCGAATCGCATCTTCCTCTCATTTGTCATCTCTGATTGCTATTGTTTCTAATGAAGACCACCTTCTTAAATCCACGAAAACCGATAAATCACAAACAAATTTTAAGACTCTAAATTAAACTAGGACATGGGAGTTTTCAATTAATTAGTTTAAAGCAAGTAACAAGCAAATTATCAGGGGTTTGTAAACAATTAAAACAGAGGTTAGGCGAATTTCAATTAAGAATCCAAACCTTGCTTTATATGGATCTAGACGAAATTAATAAATGGTAAAAAAAAACTAATTTTCAGAAAGAAATTTGGAACATTGTTTGATCTTAAGAAAATGGAAATTGGTTGAAAACTCCTACTGGTGTCGAACGACACAAGGGCGGTGGCGTTCGACACCTCTTCCTGATTTTTCTATTTTTCTTTGTTTCCTTTTTCTTCTCTTCAACCTTGATCTATTTTTTCTCCATAATTCTTCTAAAATTCACCAAAGGCCCAAAACCCGTCCATGCACCTAAAGTGATTCATTTGGACTCTAATAATAATAATAATATTGACTCAATAAAATAGATAAATATATGTATTATTAGTATAAAACCGATAAAACTAGGATGTATCACGTAACCAGATAATCAGAAGGTGAAATGTTGTGTTAGTTCGTTAGTCCGGAAAGATTCGCATGAGGGCACGATGATTGTTGTTGTTGATGGCGTGGAGCTGTTGCCAATGTTAGAAAGAGAGAGATTCTGAGATTCTCTTCTTTTCTTTCTTTTTGGTTTAGTCAATTAATTTGTTAATCAACACAATTTTTTATTTAAACAATATTGACTTTATAATGTAATTGAAGTTAATCATATTTCTAATGCACAATCATTTGACCATGTTAAATTATTTCTATTGAGAGCAGTGTTCTCTCACAATCAATTTATGTCGCACTATCAATGGCTAAGTCTAGAACACGGGTAAAAATTCTTATTACAGACACAAAAGGGAAGCGAAGTACACCCGCTGATCAGATTTTTCCTACTGTTGGCTCACTCTTTACAAATATCTTTTACATCTTATTGTATAATTGTTTTTATTTTAATCGTTTACTTTTTTATGAAAACATTGGCAGCTCGCACCTAATTTTTTTATGTTATACTAAATATAAAATGATTAATTACAGTAAATAATTATAAGCAATTAGAAATATAATGTTATAGGTTTGTGTTTGATAGAACTATATAGTCCTAATGGCAGGAAAACATTATCACAAAATAGCATTTAAAATGAGTTACATAATGCAACTGAGAAATAAAACCACAATATTCTTGATCAGCCATATGCTTTTTACTTCACCACGTGCCTATTAATAGTTTGGTCATTACAAATTCAAATTATGTATGTTTAGATAGATAAAATGCAGAAGTTTCCCGACCAAAAGAAAAAAAAAAAGATAAATGCAGATGTTATGGAGGTAGTAATGCAGCACGCCTCTCCCACCGAGAAGAACAATTCGGTCTTTTTGTGTGGAACTATTGTCATTTCTCTAATTGTATAATGCTACTACACTAATTAAAACATCAACTCTTATCAAATAGTCCTTATCACATAGTCCTTAGTAAACTATGCAACTCCACATATACCGTTGAGAGTCTTCGATGTCGTCTTAGCACTCCTAAATGTCGGCTGTCATATTTTGACTCGCCGTAAGAGCAGATGACCTTATGTCAATTTTACCAATGAAGTGATGGTAGTAAAAAGGGATTTTTGAGACATATGTTAAAAACACAACGAAATCATAGTTTAGTCATGCCCCAAGACGAGCACATAAGCTAAACGAAAACCTTGATAAACACTCAAAAGCTTCATATCTACACCTATTCATATTATCATAGTATTATGGATAAAAGCTCCGAAATCAACGTATTAATAGGAAAAATTACACCAACTCACTTTCTGTTTTAATCCATCAATTAAGCTTCAATTCCTATGCGTCTGGAGCTGCAATAGCCTTGAATAAGCTCCCTCTGGTCGACTTACAAGCTCAGAATGGCTGCCGTGCTCCACAATCCGTCCGTCTTGAATCACACCGATGCAATCAACGCCTCTTATGGTTGACAAGCGGTGAGCAACTACCACAGTGGTCCGGCCTCTCATGAGCCTCTCTAAAGCATCTTGCAGCACACACTCCGATTCTGCATCTAGTGCGCTCGTTGCTTCGTCTAGAAGCAACACTGTAGGGTTCTTAAGCACGGCTCTTGCTATTGCAATCCTCTGTTTCTGTCCGCCTGATAATTGTACTCCTCTTTCTCCCACTGGAGTTTTGTACCCTTCGGGCAATCCACTGATGAAACCGTGAGCGTTTGCAGCTCGGGCAGCCTCAACTACCTCCGATTCAGTCGCACCATCTTTCCCATATGCGATGTTGTCGAAGATAGTTGCGGCAAACAGAGCTGGTTCTTGTTGAACAAGACCGATTTTGAGCCTCAGAGATTTCAGGTTTAGCCGGCGGATGTCTTTCCCATCAACCATGACTTTTCCGGCAAGCGGGTCGTAAAACCGCTCAATCATCGCGATCACAGAACTTTTTCCTGATCCACTCCCGCCCACAAGAGCTTGGCTGTGTCCAGCTCGGATTCTGAGGTTAAAGTCTTGGAAAACCATGACATCGGGCCTTGAAGGATAAGCAAAATCCACATGCCTAAACTCAATGTCTCCACGGATTGTCTCAACCGGATCAGCATCAGCATCGTCCGGGTCAATCCGGGTCTGCCTGTCCAAGACCGAAAAAACTGAACCCACTGCTTCACCTCCCCGAATGATTTCAGGAGCAAGACTGACAGTTTCAGCAACAGAGTTTGCAGTAATGACCAATACCACAAAGACTTTAATCACTTTGGAGAAGGTCGAGACACCTTTGCTCACAAGGTGGGCACCATACCAGAGGATTAGAGCCTCAGATCCATAGAGAGCAAGCTGGGAGAGGCCGAAGAGGAAACCCGAGGTTTGACTTCGGTAAAAGCTTCTTTTCTGGGGGACACGGAGCTCGTGACAAAACAAAGAGAGGATTTTGCTCTGCGCATTGAAGGCTGCTACAGTTCTAATGTTGCTGACTCCTTCACCCGCAATCATTGAAGTCTTTGCATGAGCCTTGGCCGTGTCGCCAGCAAAACCCTTCAGAGACAGTTGCTGCAATATACATATTTTATGCATCAGAACAATTATATAACAGTAAGCTTAAAAAAAAACAGAATGGCATTCATATCTAATGTTCAAGTCCAAATTTTTGTTCCATTTTCTTGATCCAGTTTATTACAAATGCAAAACGTAAACCCCATCAAAACTATTGCAAGGACATTTATCTATGTCCCTGTGTGAAATTTCTTGATAGATTTTCAACTGATAAAATAGATCACGGGTGAGGAATCTTTGGACATTTTTAGAAAAATGTTGGTGATATCTAAGCAAAGTTTTTAAGCTACACGCTACTACGCTAGTAAAAACAAAAAAATGTCATAGCCATTGACAGTTGGTGAATTGTTAAAACACTGACACACACATACTGGTATGATATAAGTAAAAAAAACACTAGGACACGAACTTTGACCACTCATAAGGAAACCAGCCTTAAACACAAGTTTGTCACTAATAAAAATTTTGGGGTCTTGGATAAGAAAATGTCAGCGACATTTTTGGATTTTTGTGAATGTGAGCAATGGGTTTATGGGTAAAAGAATTTAGGTATAAGAGAGTTAAATCAGTTCAGAGAGGTAAAATATGAAAGCTTAAAGTAGTAAAATTTAGCAGAGGTAAAGCAAGAAGAGAGATCCACAAAAGACTGGGGAATCTTAGCTATTTTCGTGAATACTGTTACCGTACTACCAAAATAAAGTAGTATATAAATAAAATATTGTTCACAGATGCCCAAAAAATTAAAAGCCTACTGTTTTTCACATTAATTGATGTGAGGGCTCCATGATCTTGACCATTGTACACTATCTTCAAAAGCCTTAATAATTTTATGATTATTATTGTAAAAATAAATGCAACCACAGAAAAGAAGAGGAAGCACGTGCAAAGGCAGTGGATGTGTTGCCATGTTCTATAAAGTTTTGAACTTTTGAGAAAAGATATAAAAAATTTTAGAGAGGCCTTTTGTCGTTTTCTCTTGAGATCATAATGGTGAATGCAAGATTCCCATAGATCTAAAAACTCTCAAATTTCAGAAAAAAAGCTGGTTACTCATTACTTAATTAAGTTTTTATGTGCACCATTAACCTTAGTATTTTAGTGACTGATGTGCATATAGCTGCAAATAAAGAATTGAAACTGAAGGATGAAACGGAAGATGAGATTTTAACCTGAGCAAAGTTGGCAAGGACTAGAAGAGGGAATGTCCCTAAGATGAGAAGAGAGACTCTCCATTCCACTATGAAAGCAACTATGAAGGATGTGAGAAGCGAAGTCATGTTCTGCAGAATCACTGAGATTCTCTCGGCTATGGCAGATTTAACATCGGCTGCATCAGTGGCTAACCTTGCAGCAATCAAGCTCGAGTTGTGTTCATCTTCATCGAACCAACCAACCTCGTTCCTCAAGATAGCTAATACAAACAATCAAGAAACCAAGAAAAAGTATTTATCAGAAACGGAATCATATTTTTAGCAAAATTTAGGAGAAATGGCCAGGCTTTGGTGATACCTGAAAGCATCATTCTTCTTACTCTCGTTGTGAGGTTTTCTCCCATGATGCTAAAGAAGTAATGTTGAATCAAATACGCACCCACGGCATAGAGACCAGCACCAATGTAGATAAAAACATACTCCTTTGTCTTCCTCTCCATTGAATCATAATCTGTGTAGTAGAAGACTTCAATCATATTACTCATCACAATAGCAAATGTAGGGCCAATGAAACCGGAAAGCACCGAGCCAACTGCTCCCATGATGGAGTAAGGCCACTCCGGTGCATTAAGCTTGAGAAGCCTGTAGAAGTAATTTTCAGGCGCACGAGTCTTACGATCCGTCTCAGCGTTCGAGATCATCTCTATCCGACCATCAGCTCCAGTGCTGTAGGAATAGCTCAGATTCCTCAAACTTCCTGATCTTAGGCTGAGTGATTTCGTTGACAGAGAATGGCTCAAACGGGTTGAGCGGGAGCGGCGAGTTGACGGGTTTGAGAAGTCCCGAGTACCCACCATCTCTTGAAACCTGATGAGGGATGCGTAAGGACCAGCTCGGGTAATGAGTTCTTCGTGAGTTCCACTTTCAACAACTTGGCCTTGTTGTATCACCGCGATGGAATCAACATTTCTTATGGTGCAGAGACGATGAGCAACAACCACGGTGGTCCTCCCAACCATGACTCTGTCTAAAGCTTCCTGAACAATGCTCTCAGAGCTAGCATCAAGAGCGCTTGTAGCTTCATCTAGTAATAGAATCTTTGGATCTTTCAACATCGCCCTAGCAATAGCTATTCTCTGCTTCTGTCCACCTGAAAGCTGCAAGCCGCGCTCTCCAACCTGATTGGACAGACATTCAAGAAAGAAAACAAGAAAATTAAGCATAAGGCCATGGCATTTTCTTAAGTATATCATCAAATATTATCAATCAGTAGTGGTACCTGTGTGTCGTAACCTTTAGGAAGCAATGTAATGAAGCTATGCGCGTTCGCAGCAGAAGCAGCAGCTTCAACTTCAACCATTGTTGCATCTGGCTTTCCATAGAGTATGTTCTCAAGTATGGTGGTGGCGAAGAGGGCAGGTTCTTGATTCACAAGCCCAATTTGTCCACGCAAAAACTTCAACTGAAGCGTCTTTATATCAATACCATCCAACAGAATTTGCCCTGCTTCATTAAAGATACAATATTATAATCCAGTCACTAGCTGAAGTACTCACAGATAGAAAGAGAACGTCTATGACCAAATTACCATTGATTGGGTCGTAAAATCTCTCAATGAGGGAAACAACAGTACTCTTTCCAGAGCCACTGCCACCAACCACAGCGACAGTTTTCCCAGAAGGGAAGAAAATACAGAAGTTTCTAAAGATGACAACATCAGGCCGTGAAGGATAGCTAAATGTCACATCTTTAAACTCAATGTTTCCATGAACCTGGTCCAAGCATTTTCCGTCCAACGGGTCTTGAACTATTGTTGGTCTCTGGTTAATTATTTCCATCAATTTGTAACCAGCCGCTTTACCTTTGCTAAAAGCCCCGAGGTTGGAAAAAGATTGTCCCAAGCTCCTAAAACAATGGAAACAAAGTCACAACCAAATATAACTAATAAGCCGTTTAAGGAAAAAATCATAGTCTAGGATTTTTGTTTCTTACATTCCACCAACAATGGCAGAAAATATAGCAGTGAATGCCTTCCCTCCATCAGTTGTTCCGCTTCGAATGAAAACCCCGGCGTACCAGAAAACCAGAGCCCATGACATACAAGCTATTCCATAGGTACATCCTAAACCCAATCCTTTAGCCATCCCGGCTTTATAACCGAGCTTAAGCGTATACTGAATGGCATCTGAATACGAGCTCAGGGCCTTACTCTCTCCAACGTAAGAGTATACTGTTCTAACTTGTGCAATTGCCTAAGGTTCACAAAAGATGTTGAATTCATTTTTAGTACTTTTGATCACAGATAATAAAAAAGGAAAAACATAATGATTTAGTGAGGATTTGAACAAAGAAAAAGCGAAAATCACTGTTGGGGTCGTTGGATTAAAAGAGAAACATAATGATTTTTGAGAGATCAAGTAGAGAGAAGCAAGCGTAAGAACAGTAAAAAGGCATTACCTGCTCGGCTATAACTCCAGCATTGGCGTAGGATTCACGGCTCTTGGAAGTGATCCCAGTGAGCGTATAAGCGTATAAACCACCCGCAAAAGCGATCCCAGGAATCACGGCCACACTCAACAAAGCTAATCTCCATGCGGACACAAACCCAACCACAAGCCCCGCCAAAAACGTTGACAAGTAATGTATGAAGTTTCCAACCTGAGGAGTAATTAACATGCGCATGATAATTGACGGTTGCTAACATAAACGGGCCAAAACACTAATTGAGATTGATCAGAGAACAATGGGACCCGCCAGTTAGAAACTCAAGACTCGTACAATTATCATTATAAATAGTATTTTTCTTACCTTCTCGCTAATGGCGTCTTGAACAAGAAGAGTATCGGTGGAGACACTGAAGACAATGTCGCCAGTTCTTGCATCAGTATCGAAGAATCCAACGTCTTGTTTCAAAACAGCTTCAAGATATTTCTTCCTCAATGCTGCAACCTGCCTTTCTCCAGAATACATCCAACATGCAATCTCTGTGTATATTTTATAATATTAATGTGATAATAATAAATGTGAGCGAGATACCATTTTGATAACGGCTTAATCGATACGGACAAATTAGTAGTCCATGAGTCACGTGGACTCAGCTTATCCTTGCTCCTCTTTTTTTTTATATATTTAATTTATAGATATGTATATACTGATTTCATATAATGTGGTTTTTGTTTCTTGGTTCAGTGATTGAGTACCAAAAATAAGTGGATATTTTGTTGAGAAAATGGACAAACCTGCGTATGAAGAGAAGCAAACCACCAAACCCAAGTAGACGAAATACAGAGCATACTGCAATTATTTTTTGTACAGATTCAGATCTTGGATCTAATTTCCTTTTAAATAGAAAACAGAGTAAGAGAGGGTTTTTGATATTTACTTTGGAGACTTCGTGTGTCATTTGGTGTAAATCCATCTGATTTTTACCGAATCCATTAACCATTTCACCGAAGAGCAAGAAGAAGACAGGCATGGAAGAGCCATGAACAATAGCGCCAAGAGAGCCAGTGATCATCAAGAGATAATCCACTTTATCTGCGAAGGAGAAGAGCTTGAAGAACGGTAAGCTCTGCTCTTTCTTTTTCTCTATCTCCGGCGCCGCCGGAACCGCCTTCGTATCTGCTACCGTCGCCGTCGACTCCGACATTTTCTATGGATCCGAGATTTGTGTGTGAAAGAAGAGGAAACGAGTTAAGAGTAAGTCGGCTCAGAGAGAGAACGAGGTCATTGGAGAGATCCGGAAGCAGAGAGCAAGAATAATGTTTTTGTGAGTCCAACAACTCTCTCCGACTGTCTTGTCTGAAAGTGTGATGAAATTAAAAAAAAAAGGAACAGATTGAAGAAGAGAGAGAGAGAATGAGAGAGTGTGGAGAAAGAGGTGATGTGTATTAACTGTATATATAGAGAGGAGAGAGAGAGACAGCACTAGTGGTGAAGACCAGTGTGGTCAAAGACTATTAAGAACATTGTAAAATGGGATGACGTCCGTATGCTCGTGGTTTCAGATGGTAATTTTCCTCTGCTTAAGAATGTGGGAATCTAAAGTTAGTAACAATAAAATGCAAGTGAAAATAAGGCCATTTTAGACTTTGAATTTAGTCAGATTTCTTGTGTTGTGTAATTGACCTATTTTTATTGATTTTTCATATTAAAATCAATATTTTTCTGTAAACTTTCCTTCTATTCAATTAACAATTTATCCTAATCCTGAAGAATTTAATTAGTTGTTTCAAATACAAGATATAGGTTTTAGCAAATAAAAAAGATTCTTATTTCTGGTCAAAATATAAATATACAAATTTTAGTTTAATTTCGTCCATGCAATTGTTTTGGGTTTTAAACTTACTCATCAAATCTTATTGTCTTTGCCTCTTTTTTTTTTCTCCTATGGAGAGTTTTTAAAGTTTGCAGGAATTTCGTATAGTTAATTACTAACATGAATAATAGATAGTTATTGTGACAAAAAAAAAAAAGTTGAGTTATGTAACATCCTGTGTAAGGTATATAATAATAGTGTATGTGAAGAGGCTTAAAAGAATTAATTTGGCAACATAAGTCAACAAAGTTCATTTATTTTTTTGGTCACTTATCCAGAGAAAATTTCAGGGTTAAGCATGCTTGAGCTGGAGTAATTAATGGATGGTGACTTACTGGGAAGTGATTCACAGTACCGTCTAAGTGAGGAAAAACACGGGAGAAAGATCTTGAGGTGATTAAATGGTTAATATAAAAGTCTTTCGAGCCTCCCAAATTAACGCACCGACCGTCGAACAGGGGTGGGACTCATAGACCGAGAGAGGACATAGTGACCTCACCGGTAAGGCGGTCAGGGCAGTACAAATATTTTATCTTTTGAGATTGTTATTTAACAAAAGATGTCATACCTATTATTTAAGAAATCACATTAGTTAAAACGCTTAGCTGTCAAGCGTATCTACTAATCATTAGCAAACAATGATGACTAGGATTTTACCCGTGTTGTGGTACAATATATTTTTGTCTCGTTTATTTTCTTAATTATATTAGTTGAAATCATTTTGATCATTACATAGTTATTACATGTATATTTTGATCTTAGATGATTAAAGTGAGTATTTTATGTAGTAAGTACTCAATTATATAAGTAATCAAGTTGATAAATAGAGTATAATTAAATTTATTTTTCGGACATTAGTCAATTATCAGTAAAATAATATTCCCTCTGCTTTGAGATGTTGATGTTGGTAAATGTATAGTTTGAATTTGTTTATAGACAACTACCAGGATAATGGTATTTAGAATTATTTCATTATCAAATTTATGAGATTTACAAACATGTAGTTTGATGTATACTATGTTACGTATATGTGATGACATATAATCAGGTCGAATTTTAAGATAACATATAGTACTTGATATATAAGCCAAATAAATTCGAACAAAAATATGTAAACTTACATGAAAGAGAATAATGTGAAACACTTTCAGTAAACAAGTGTTCTCAAACTAATTAAAAACTGAAAAATATATAAATTCCTTGTGAGGTAATTAATCCAATTATGATGGAATCATGTGAAAACAAAAAAAGAATAAACCTGAAAATATATAGTGTTGGATTGGAGATGCCATAAAAGATCTAAATCATAACTAATAGTTCTTCATAACCCCTGAAAAACTCTAAACCTAACAAGAAAATCTTCCAAACATGGCTAAGCAGAACATCATGGATAAACTAAATTGCATTAAGCATAGATAACCAAAATAGACAAAGATGGTTGAGAGTTCTTCTTCCTCAAAAGCTCACTTTGAAACCCTAGAAAAAAAATACACTACAAGAAAACACATGATTTGCGAGGGACAGATTTGTCGCAAAAAC
>OVAP01006009.1:1483-12315 GCA_900406295.1 Aurinia saxatilis
TGTTAGCTTGTTGTCTTTTCAACACTTTCTACAAACTATATGGCCTTAAAAGCAAAATCTTTATAACTTTTATTTCTTGCATTTCAATAGTAAAACTTTTTCCAAAAAAACATGGGATTCATAATGTCAACACGCAATTTTTCAGTGACAGAAAAATGCACGATATGATCAGAACAAAATAACAAAATTAAAATCAGAATAAAAAAAATACAAGAGGATGATACTCGGTCTCAACAGGACTTAGCGAAAATTATCAAGGAATTATGAGATGCTTAAAAATACGCCTTAACAAAATATCCATATTCGAAATACAGAATCGGTTTCGATCCGAATATATTCAAATTAAACCTAACCGGGAAAGCTAAATTACGCAAAATTCCTATTTATAAAATTTTAGGTATCTAAACCAAACCAAACGAGTATCACACAAAACTATCCAATATAAATCAATTACATCGAATTTCATATATTTGTAGAATCCAAAATTGATTTTTTAGTAAAAACGAATCAAAATTCATAAAACTAACCAACATCAAAATTATTCGAACTATCCAAATTACCTGAACTACCATAAAATAAAACCGAATAAATATAAAATTCATCACTATTTTAAAACTATCCGAACCAAACTGAATACTGGAATGCCCAGTAATATGAAGCGTGACTTGAACCGTTTCTTTTAATCATTACATGTGTCATTTGTGAATTAAAAATTATCTTTTTGTCACACTTGATATAAAAATGGCGGTGTATTTTGGTTTGATCTCTCTAATAATAATAAGCTCCACCGGTTGTTTTTCTTTTTGGCATCTTGGGTATATGTAGTTATAAACAATATATGTCTTTTTCCAACTGATTTCATAAATTAAAAGAAATTACAGTGCCATGGGATTACAAAATTTGAGTTGTTTTGTCTAGCTAGTCTAGCCAAACCATCTGCCTTGGTATTAAGTTCTCTAGAAATGTGTACAAAGAGGGTTTTATCCAATGGCATACTACATATATACATCGTTCCATTACATTCTTGAATTGTATATCCATTTGTGACGTAAATAAAACCATTCGGTTAAAAGAAACATTCACCATTTGATATAAAGGATAAAACCTAACATCTAAACTAAAACCAACTATATACATATTGACAAAAAAATAACCAACTATACAACTATACATAATTGATGCATAACAAATAATGACCAATAATTGGGTAAGATATTTAAACTAGAAGTTCTTAATTATTAGGAACATGAAAAGTTCATGTTCTAATTATTATCTCTTTCTCTAAATATGCTATTAACTTTTGATTGGGTCCTAAAATTAATCAAGGACTTAATCATTCATTAAGACCAGTATCCTTTTTCCATCTGTGTTATCTTCTTTGTTGGAAGTTGAGTTCAAGTCATGACCAAATCCTAGTTGTCAATTTTTTTGCCTCGTTGTAATCTTATTCCAAACTAAGTAAAGCATTTATTGAAAACACAAATAATTTTGCAAGTTGCATTTCAAAACAACCAACCTAATTATATCCCTATAGTTAACCGGATCTAGTATCAAATAAAATGAGTGGTTTGTCTTAGACCAGGATAAAATATCTGGAACCAAATTGAATTTCAAACCGAAAGAAATGAATTGAATCTGCAACCGACAAAATATCCAAATAGATCATAGATTTTTGTATCTGACCCAAAACTTTAAAATATCGAACCGAATCTAACCCAAATTTTAAAATACTGAATACATCTTATCTCTGTAGTACCAAAATATCTGAAACTCAAAAAAACCGATCCAAATCCAAATGAATTCGTAAATGCTAACTCCCAATAGATTGAACCGGTTATGACCACAACCACGTACCGCCGCTAAAAGTGGAAAGATTAGCTAATATAAAAATTGTTAAATCAATAAGCACTAAAAACTACGGTATGTTTTCCAGCAAACCCCACGTTTAATACGGTGTTAATCAAATAATTTAAGTGGTAATCCAAATCAGATCAAGATGATAATTGAAAAAGCATCTCCCTAACAAACCATGTGGTGGCATGCTAATTAAGTCTTAAAGAGAGAGACCACAAAATATTAGAACGAATCCATCAACGTGAAAACGTTACAAGTTATATGTCTTCTTATGACCTTAAAAATTTAAATTATTTCCGGCAAATATATGTGTCAAGTGAGTTCTGTGTTCATGCACGCCGTTNTATATGTGTCAAGTGAGTTCTGTGTTCATATACGCTGTTTCTGTACTAATGTTTCATGTTTTGTTGTCTGCCAGAATAAATGATAATGCATGGCCATGGGCATGATGGTATGGCTTTTGAAATTCAGTGGACCTTGGTCCTTAACGCGTAGCCATTATTTTTCCAAGCATTATTTGTTTTCTTAGAAATAAAAATTATAGCAATCATCAGATTTCTTGCAACCAATGAAATCAAATATCAAATTTTGGTCTGTTTCTAACTAATAAAAATCTTTATATGCCGTAAATAATCAAAATTACTTTCTAACCTGGTCTGTTTTTCTATGTAAGGTTTAAAATTGTACATCGTATTTGCGGAAACAAAATATCAAACATTTCAAATTAGAATCGCAACAAATAGATGTGCCACGGAGAAATCACTAATCAAAATTATCTACTCCCTCTATTCTTAATTATCATATTTATTTGCATTTCACACATACTAATAAAAAATATCATGTTTTATTATAAACGTATTAATTTTTGCATTTAACAATTAAAAAAATCTCTTCTAAGAATCACGTTTAAAAAAATAATATATATATATATATATATATATATAAACCGTAAAATTTTCAGATCTTTAAATCGTAACTATTTTGGATGTCGATCCGCTGTCGATAATTTAATTTGAAAATTTTTAACTTAAAAGATGATAATTTATTGGAATTATAGATACAACTTACAAGGGGATCGTAAAGTATCTATTATTTATTTATTTTTTCCTCTATTTTCTTTCAAGTAGTTAACACAAAAATAAAAAAAATTCAAATAATCGGACAAAAAAACGCAAATAAACAGAAAGATCCGAAGTAAAAAAAAAATGAAACTGTGTGATTTTTTTAGTTTTAATGTGTTAAGGCATTAAGCAAAGAGACACGAGTAGTAATCAAAACCCTAAACACTTTCTCACTCTCACATTCAATCTCACAAATCGAGTTCTCCAATTCCATCATCTTCTTCGTCAAAACTTTAATTTCATCGTTCTTCATTTTACTCAAACNCTCATCGTTCTTCATTTTACTCAAACCAGTTAAACTCTTCTCCTCCACTTGCATCAACTCCACAATCCCTTCATCAAACTTCTTCTCGTTCTTGTCGGATCTCTTCAAAAACGACATAAACGACGTCGTTTTGGTCGAACGTAGAGAGAAGTAAACGCCGTTAAACAACGTAACCGTAACCAAAACCGTCACTTCGATGACTTCAGTTATAACCGACGCCAGCTCAGCATCATTATAGGTTCCTTCATCCACGTNTTCATCGTTCTTCATTTTACTCAAACCAACCAAACTCTTCTCCTCCATTTGCATCAACTCCACAATCCCTTCATCAAACTTCTTCTCGTTCTTGTCTGATCTCTTCTTCAAAAACGACATAAACGACGTCGTTTTAGCCGAGCGTAGAGAGAAGTAAACTCCGTTAAACAACGTAACCGTAACCAAAACCGTCACTTCGATGACGTCAGTTATAACCGACGCCAGCTCAGCATCATTATAGGTTCCTTCATCCACGTGGCGATGCTGATGTGTCGTCTTCGGGTCGCGTATAGATGACGTCAGCTTCGCGATATCTCGCGAGATGGAGCGGCGAGATTTTAGGTAGGAGTTGATTTTGTCGTCCTTCTTTTTACGGAGAGCGAGCTGAGCTTCCGTCTGGTGTTCACGGAGTGAGAGAATATAAGAACGGAATATTCCGTAAGCGTCGACGAATCTTAGTAAATCTTCTAGAAGATTCTCGAAGAAAATCGGACGGTTACGGAGAGATTCTTGAGACTGTGGGAGATGGAGAATGTCGGAGAGAGTCTCGTGTACGTCTTTGAGGAGATTGAGTCCGTCAACGATCCATGAGGTTGTGGTGGTGATGCGACGGTGGCCGGAGAATGAGAACCATGATGATTTGATGTGAGAGATGTCGTGGTTGATGTGGGAGANAGGTGGTGGTGGTGGTGGTGCGACGGTGGCCGGAGAATGAGAACCATGATGATTTGATGTGAGAGATGTCGTGGTTGATGTGGGAGAAGAGAGGGTGAGATCTGCATGGGAGAGATATGGAGCGTGTGTGGTGAGAGACACGTGGCGGTTTTGATGGTGCAGATGGTTTGTTTGGGAAGGAGAGTGATCGTCGGAAAACTCCAACCATTTTTTTATGAAATGGTGTGAGAGATGAAGAAGGAGGAAGGTTGGTTTATATACTGAGGAGGAAGATTGGTGTGTGTGCACGTGGGAGACTTTTGGGCTATTTGAGAATATTTGCTTTGAGTTTAACCAAACTATATTATTCTTTTTGACTGAACCGAATTTAATTTACAAGTGTAAAGTAGATGGTACATTTTTTACATCAAGACTAATGTCTAAGAATTTCTAGTGACAGAAACAAAATAGAGGTTTTTTCTTTATGGTATTGTAGTGTAAGAGACCAGATCTTACACCTTGATTTCGTGAGATGAATTGTGTCTAAATCTCTTTTGTGAATTCAAAGCAGTAGAATGCATGTTAAGCAAAGCATGATACAAAATTTGGTGTATTAATTTTAGTAAAATTATATATGGTTTGTGGATATCTAAATCTTTGTAGTGTGTTATTCATATTAATTAATTTTACCGTCTTTTTTTCTTTGTTCTCTCGTATCTTTGACTTTGAGATAAATTCCTTCTTTTTCTAAATGTTTGTTGGCTTATCTTCTGTTGTTTTACCTCTTCAACCCGACTCTACTCCAATTTCTTCCTAATTTCCCCCTGAATTTTCGGTCTTATTTTTACTATACTCTTCTTATTCACTTCTCTCCGAAATAAAATTGATCCGGCTAGACCAAAATAGCTCGAATTTTTCTTGAAGGTGTTTTTCATAAAGAACATAAGTTAAGGATGAGATTTACCTCAAAAAGTAAGATGAACATTACAATTGAAAAGGTATCAAATAGCAATGATAGATAGTTCTTACACAAAATGGTAAAATTTCATCAAAACGAGCAGAAAAATGGTTAACACTACAAAAATAATTAAATTATGTATAGAAAAGCGAAAAAATGGAGTGTACAACTGAGTTTTATCTTTTTATGAAATGGAGTATTATCTAATGCATTCATATGAGATGATCAAATCAGATATTAAGATATAAGTATTGGTGTAATTTCTCTATACCACTATTTTGTATATCATTTAATTGAATGGTTACAACACAAGCTTAACATATTTTTTTTAACACTTGCATAAACTAGAGAGCGAATTGAATACCATGTTAAGTCAATAAAATCATAGACTCGAAGGAGCTCGAGCGTTTGTAATAGTTATCTAGTGTCTTACATAGATAATGAATTAAGTAATCAGATTTAAGGAGTTCGAAGACATAACATATGTTCCAATTCAAGCGGAGAGGGGACACACGTGGGTTAGCCACCCTAGCTAAAACCTCCAATCCAAAACTGCTTTATAACTTCCTAATAAATTTGAGTGATTCGCACTTGCTATTGTATTATTAGTATTCATCACATAATTAGTGTGTATTTAAATAAACATACTTCGAGTCTTTCCATAAACTAATTTGGTAGGAGTGTTAGACGCGTTAAGACAGTTTTTTCTCACATGGTTATAACCATCATCACATAATTATACGCGTGGAAGACCATCAACATTAATAAAATACATTTTCTACACTCCGCGAAGTAGTTACTTTTCAAATCCCTATTTTCTACATCAATTAAGAAATTACATTTACAGGGAGAAACTTTCCTGGTAAGATAGAAAATTTAACTTAAGGCCATCAGAGATGGATATTCTTAAAATCCAAATCGATTATACTTTTTCTATTTCATAAAAATGAATTTAAAAGAAAAATGTTTCACAGAGATAGGTTTTCTAAAATTTCATATGCATTTGTTATTGTAACCAATCTCAGTTGACCAGTAAAAATAATTCATGATTTTAACTCGTTTAAAACAATTGGTAAGAGATTACTCGGCGACTACATTTATTCTTGAAAAATAAGTGGAGTGGTAAAAATTAAGATTAACCAAGAGCTAATAGCTCAACTGGTAAAGATCTCAGGCAAAGCCTAGAGGTCGCCGGTTCGAGTGGCTCTTGGGACGGGACCATATAACATGCTCTGNTTATTCTTTTATTATAAACAAAAAAAACTCAATAATGTGTAGGTCCAATAATTACATGCATGAACACGTATTTTCATCAACTATAACACACACAAAAATCTAGTTTATTCATCATACTAGCTATTAGTATATAGTATTTACTTCTGGTCTTTAATAACCACTAACTGTTTTAAAATTAACAAAAAAACTGTTAAACTAAAGATTATGTGTTTAGTAATTAACAAAACACGAGGGGTGAGCTGGTACATGTCAGGGAAGAGCAGCTCCAACTATGCATATATCAAAGGATCAATAAAATCACTGTTTTCTTGTTCACGACACTTCACTTTTGCCTAACCACGATCATGAAAGAAAGAGATTATATAATTGTATAATCTAAAGTTCTAAACTAATCCTTAAATCGAGATGTTACATAAATTAAAACATTAGTTAATTAGGTTGTGCAAGCGTACGTGTGGACTTTAAAAAACCGAGTGGTTCGGCGCAGATCCATAAACACACCAAGAGGGAAGAGCCTTACTTAACGCTAACATAATAAGATTTTGTTTAAGCATAATGCATGTGACATGATTTGTGGATTTTAAGTACTCTGCAAAACTCACTTGTAATAAAACGTGAGGTGCCACAATGAAGCTCTGTGATCGGATTCTTAGAGATTTTTCTAGATTCAAGTGTTTTTTAGATCGTATATATGAATCTTCTAATTGTATTTATTATAGATTCTAGTAGTGAAGTTTTGGGATTGGTGGTTATGAATCATGATCATGTCATTATTTGGAGAAAATACCATTCGATCTCAACGTACGTACTTGATGAAAGTGGATATTGAGAAAGCCTAACCGACAGTTTATATTTACTATAGTAAAAAATATTTAAGATAATCCATCGTTTCTAATTAGAGTTGTTCTAATGTTCAATAGTACTATGTGTTGTGTATGGCTTAGCTATTTTTGTTTACATGTGGAATAAATTATATTTTATTTGTATTTAAACAAAAAACTTTTGTTTTCATTGAAGGGGATCTGTTTGATTCTATATTAATACATACGTACGGTACGTACAAAAAGTTACGAGCATTTTCCTCCCGCAGAGAAAATAATATCATTTCATTTTTTACAAAATTGGTAATTATTTTTAATAAAGGTATTTTTGACAATTGATAGCACGACGAAAAGAAAAAAAAAACTTATTTTTAGAGACAAAAGATAGAAATTATTCTCTAGGCTCTCTCTTAGAGCATCTCCAACCATTTGCACGATTTTAAGCAATAAAATAGTGTTGAATTTTACTCCAATCCATTCCACTATTTCTTACACCAAAAAGGAATATTCTAGGTATATTCACTTTTATTACAATTTGTTCTTTTTCTAATTATACCCATTATTTATCAAAATTATAAATTCTACCCACTTATTATATATTTTTAATAAATTTATCCACTAATACTTTATTTATCTAATTAATTGATGTGAATTATCAATTCAAAACAATGAAAAAAGTAAAGTATAACATATTGATAATAATCAATTTTGGAAATTATTTTTATAAAAAATTAAATAAAAATAATAATACATTGCAAGAAAATGTAAATGTGATTTGTATTTTTATTTTTATTTATCAGTGAAAAAATTAATGATATAGTAATAATTCACAAATAAAAATATTACTTAAAATTAAAACTTTAATATAGAAATAAAAATACATAGCACAACATAGTAAAATAGAAAAAATAAAAACACAGAACAATAAAATTAGTACAATTTATTTGGCATCACCATTAGTGTATTTTTCTCACAAGTGATCAATTAAGTCATTTTGAATTGAAAGAATGAGCTTTGTGATCTTTGATTCTTTTCCCACAAATTATTAATTAAGTCATTTTATGTTGTTTAGCTATAACTTATTTTATGTTTTTTATTTTTCATTTATTTTATGTATTTTATCTTTACTTTTGCTACCGTTTATGTTTTTTAAAGTTTATTATTAGTTTATGTCATTATATCTTCTATTATATAAATGTTATTTGCATTTTAAGTTTTTAATTACCAATGAAAACAATATTTNTTATTTGCATTTTAAGTATTTAATTACAAATGAAAATAATATTTATATACAATTTTGAAATAGTGTGGATGTAAGAAATGTAATTATTCACTTGATTAATCATTTTTTAATAAACATTATGCATTTAAAATATATTTGAAATTTTATAATAAAAGATTTTGAAACATGGAAGACCTTTTTATAAATAAAAAAGTTCAGCACTAAAATAGTGCAACACTAAATTTTTGCACTAGATGTAATGCAAAAAAGTGGTTTGCACTATTTTAGTGTCCAATATAGTGTTGGGTTGGAGAGTATTTTGCACTAAAATAGGATTTGGTGTAGGATTTAGTGTTGGATTGGACCCTTACAAACGCAAATTCACTCTAGATCTACAACCACCGTCGACCTAGTTCTGCCTCTCTGGTGACCTCTTTGTTTCGCCGGAGAGGGCCCTACGAGCCCTTGCTTCCCTTAATCGGTCCTATTGGCGAGTAGGAAGCTTGTTGGCTCGGATCTGGTGGGTAGAGAAGAGACTTCCTCGGCGGCTACACATGACAAAGACTAGGTTAACGTCGGCGACGAGGGACAATCTTCAATTGAAAGCGTCGAACTTGTTTGAGGACTGCAAGGTCCCTCTTCAAGTTGTCGACAAATCCCAAGCCACGATCTATCCCGGTTCATCCTCCTCAAGGTTGGGGTCGAGTGGGTTTAAGATGGAAGGCCACTCTCTTGAGCCTACGGCTACTCTCTATCTCCTGGCCCATATACCGGCTTGCCTCTGCTTTTCAATCGGAAAGGTCAAGGTTCAAGTGCTATGTTTCCCTTTCACTTTCTATCTTCTTTCTCGTTGGGCGTTTTTCTGGTTTTGCTTTGATTGAGATGAGATCTTGTAACCCTAGTTAGAAGCAGCTTTCTCCCTTCGGTGTTTTAGTTGGGGGTTCTGAGATCCAAACTAAACCTAGCTTGTTGTTCATAGCTGGCTAGGTGTCTTCATAGTTGCTCATTTTCCCTTTAGGTGGTTCCACAGCGGCTCCTAGGTTCTGGTCAACGGCGCGGCTCTGGTGTGACATTCGCTGTTAGGGTTGGTAAGTGGTGGAGGTTGAGTTTCTTAGGGTCTTTTCTCGGTTTGTTGTAGCTCTGAGGATGGTTACAGGTTACGGGGAGATGCTTCCTTGGTTTCGGTCCAATCCCATAGGTGAGGCGTGATTGGCTCTTTTCTTCCGCTCACATATGGTATTGATCCTACAGCCTTTCTTCTCGCATGGTCCCTTGCTTCTACGGTTGTCAATCAGAGATTTGCCCTCAACTCCGCGTGGTGCGTAATAGTTTCTTCTTCCTATCTCATCTCCCCTCATCTACTCGATTACTCTCTCCTGGTGGTACAAAAACTAGGAATTTGTTGGAAGAATTTTGTCTGTTCGGTTCTACTCTAGGCTAGATGAATGGCGGTTCTCTTGTTCTGGTGACAAAACATAGTTCAGGTTCTTTTGTTCAAGTGGCAGAACAAAGTCCTTCTCGGTGTTGATTTAGTTTTGGTACTTGTATTTCTGATTGATTGAACCAAACCGGTTTTATGCCCGATCCTGTTGACCATTTTTGTTTTTTTGTATTATTGTAACAGTGTTCTGCATTTTAATTGAAAAACTTTTTTTTTAAAAAGTTTAAAATATGAGTTGTTTGGAGAAGATTCACATTATAGAAAAACAAATAGTGACATATAAAATACTTTAATTTAATTATTTTGAGATGTTTCTAAAAAAAAAACATACCTTCGATAGTCGTCAAAATGAAATCGGCATATTCATTGATATATTGGTAGAATATCCTTTTTAACTATGAAAATCTAAAAGACCCGATTTCCCAGGTCACCACCCACAGCCGCAATTTCGGTAACAAAATTATGCCTCTCCAGTCATACCATAAGCCCCCTCTGGATTAACCAGCTCTTTGTCTTCCTTCCTCTCTCGGGCTTCTTCCAGTGTGGAGACTCTCTTGATTTCTCCGTTTCTCTTTTCAAACAATTCTCTTCTGGTGAAAAATCGCCGGTCCTCACCATGCTCACCACGAGTGGAGGATTGGGTCCGATATGCATGTTTACTACGCTCCTCTTCTCATGAAATCCGTCAAAGGTCACACCGCCTCAGATGCCTCAGATCTACACGCCTCTACTTCCTCCTACATCATGGAACCCACCATCGCTGTCAATCACAGCCGTTCACGTCACTACAACACCTCACATCTCCAATGGTAACATCCGTCGTGACTCCTCTCTGAAATCTAGCTCCAAACAAACTAATACTCTTCCGAAGAAACCGACTACGCGTTCCTCCCTCTCCGTCGTCCACTTCTGGAGGACAAAAGCTCTGATAACAAGAAATCCTCCTAAGCCACGTGTGTAACACCCCCGTTCACTAATTGACCGAAGATGCTACTAATAAATCAT
>OVAP01006011.1:0-12313 GCA_900406295.1 Aurinia saxatilis
AAGCCGTCGCAAATTTCCCTCGCAAACGGCGTGTTTTCTTGTAGTGTAGATCAGATGCCAATTGACGGCTTCTGGTCATACACCTGCAAAAATAAAAAGCAAGACAAAAGAAGAAAGAATTAGTAACAATTTTAGTCTAAATTCAAAATTTTCAATCACAAGTAAAATAATGAGACTCGGCAACGGCGCCATTTACTAAGTTGTCTTTTTCACAAATTAATAAGACCTAGACAACTAACACATATTGATGTGGTAGTATAGGATCGAATCCACAAGTCTCAGGTT
Organism: Aurinia saxatilis; assembly: GCA_900406295.1. Taxonomy (NCBI): domain Eukaryota; kingdom Viridiplantae; phylum Streptophyta; class Magnoliopsida; order Brassicales; family Brassicaceae; genus Aurinia; species Aurinia saxatilis. The sequence continues at coordinate 286 of OVAP01006011.1, forward strand.
TACACTGTAATCTACTAAATTATTTAATCTAGCTAGGATGAACAATGATTTGGTTTAGGGTCTGTTTTCTAATTTTTCTATGGGTTTAATTCAATACTAATAAAATACTAGACCTAGGGATAATCGATGGATTGTTCTAAAATTAACTGGATGTTTATTCAGGTTTCTAAATTTACCAAACTTCAACTCAAATATAATTCTAAATTGGTCCACTTTTGTGGTACCAATTACTTCTCTTAACAATTTAAATGCCTAAACTTTCATTTGGATTTAAGAGAGCTAGAGAGCATTACTAAAGCAGATTTGATAAGTTCACAACTTGCCTTAGCATCAACTTTCGTTGGCTAAGGACAATCTGCTCTCCCAAATGAGGTTTCGAGAATCTTATTACACTTTCGTTTAATAGAAAATCCTATGAACAAAAACTAGGTGATCAAACTAGTTTTAACATTAAGACATCATAAGGAGGAAACTATTCTATTAAATTACCTATTTACATATATTTTCTATCCTAACAATCCATGATTCGCTTAAAATCTAACAATATAACTACTCACACATGACGGAATTAACAAATACCAAAGAAATGATAAGAAACATAATCAAGAACAAGATAAATCTGAATAATACTTCAATAAAATGAAATAATGTAAAAGAACAAGGATTAGAACACTTCGCAATAAGTCGTGATGCAAAGATCCTCAATGCAAGCCAAAGAGCAATGAAAAACAAATTTAATAATCAAAAGAATAACAAGAAATGAAGAACAAATGTTTCTGGACTCAAGAGGGGCTCAAGGACTGTAGAAAGAGTCGAGGGTTCGCCAGAATGGGGAGGAGAAGTATTTATAAACATCAGAAAACACATCTTGAGAACTTTCCATTTTTTTGTTCCGGAGGCGACGGATCGATCGATCCATGATGGGGATCGATCGATCCTTTGTTAAAATGTGTGCAATCTCGTGCCAAGTCGATCCGTAAAGCATCCGCATAAAAATTAAACTTTTTAGGGTAGGATCAATCGATTCATTAAGGAGAACGATCGATCTGACTCCTTTTTCTGCATTTTCTTCACTAGGTCGCGTCTTGAGACCTATCTCTACTGTTTCACTTGTAACTTTTTAACCATATCTCGGAATGACATGAGACAACCTCCATTGAAAATCTAACTCAATTTACAAGCTTGTCACAAATTTTCAGTTCCATATATGAAGAGAAAGACTTTCGTCCAAACCCATCTTCAAGACACATTTGTTGGAGTCTTCTCGGAAAACCTTCGGAGTGCAACCAAAACTTTATCATTTACCTCCAAGCTCCCAAATTGCATCCAAAAGTCCAAATGAATGTCTTTGAGATATTCTCTAAGTTCCATGCTCCAAAAGGTACCTAAATTATGTAATAATGTATGTGATATGCAATTATGCAAGATAAAGGTTCTACAGTGAGCAATTATTCAAAATATCAATAAATGCATAACAAACTAACACTAAAAGACTCGAAAAACAATGGAAAATCAAGTGTTAAAGTGTGTCAAAAACGCGATACATCACTTATATTGCTTCCGATTTATATGGTTTTGCGTTTACCAATCTTTTGATTCCATATTTCTAAGCTACATTGTTTGCCTCAAAACACCAAATTCTTAATTGCTTCCATTTTCTTAATGTTTCATATTAGAGGAACTTTTTTTATTTGAGTTAAAGGCTTACCAATTGGATTATGTGATATTGTGATGATTACAAGGTTTTTTGTAGGTGTGAGACCATTCTTCGGCCTGGTTTCAATTGTAATGTCAGGATAAAAAAAGGCTTCAGTTAAGAAGAAACGCACCAGTTGCAAGAGGTATAACATCTCTTTGCCTCATCGTAACCTTAAGCCAGGAACGACATAAGGACACATAAAAGAGATGTGCTCAGACGAAGCCAAAAAAAACCCCTCGTTCACGTTCTACGATCAAGAAAGAAGAGATGATGCCTCAAGAAACCCAAAGTAACATGTTTTCTTCACCTATATATAAGGTGGAGAGTAATGTTGTGAATACACGAAAGCCATTGCTTACATTAGAGAGGGATAAGAGAATAGAAATCCAAAAGAAAAAAATCGGGAATTGTTTGTAGGACGAAGAGAAAACCTTAGACAAGCAATCATATGTTATGTCATGTGGATAAGCCATAGGCGAAGTCTTTGGTTACATTTTGATTAATAATTAACTAAGGAGTAATTAAAGAATCATAGAAATATTACGTTAGGACACGTCCAAAAGACGATTTGGTGACTGGTCTAACCAGATTCTATTAAATCGAATATGAACTAGCTTCATACGTATATCGAATTTCAAACTATTTTGTTGGAAAAAAAGAAAAGTTAACTGATATAAATAAGTTACATTTAGCTCGACTAGTTCCACTTATATAAGTAGTAGTTTTAACAGTTCAACCAATATATAGCCGAATTTTAAGGGTTTTTTAATTTTTTAAAAAATGTGTTGAAAGTACCAACTAAATTGAAATGAATGTAATGGAAAAACAAATGAAATTTCAAAATGCACCCCAAGAAAAAATGTAGTAATAGATAGATAATGGGGAATTTCTTGAATAAAAAAAAAAAAGAGAGTTTGGTCAAAAGACAAAGTCGTCCCTTCCGGTTCACACGAGCCGCACGTGTGCGTCCCTTCCGGTTCTTCCTTCCCATTCTCTAGCCGATTCTCCCTACGCCTCTCTCTCTCTTCACAGAAGACTCTTTCTCTCCCTCTCGTCGTTGATCGGAAAACTGGAGTTCGGAAAATCTTATCTTATCCGGTAGTGTTTGATTTTTGATGGAAGACGATTTGGTGGTGGATGATATCATAAAGAGGTTACTGGGAGCGAAGAACGGGAAGACGACGAAGCAAGTTCAGTTGACGGACGCCGAGATCAAACATCTTTGTTCCACCGCTAAGCAGATCTTTCTCACTCAACCTAATCTTCTCGAACTCGAGGCTCCTATCAAGATTTGTGGTATATCTTTTCATGGTTTGTATGCATATGCTTATTTGAAATGAATCTTGTTGTTTTGATGGAGGTAGTTAATTTACTTGATCAGAAATGATGCAGAGCTGATATTGGATGCTTAAGAAACATCTTTTCAACATTCTAGCTTATGCATATTTTCATTTTGCTTGCTGTATCGGAAACTTGGGGTTTTCGTTAGGCTTCATTTCACTTCACAGTTGGCACACTTGCCTATACTTTTGTGGCTTGAGTATCTAGTGACACAGCAGTGTTGTTTTCATGTTTTGGCAGGAGATACTCATGGTCAGTTTTCGGATCTCTTGAGATTGTTTGAGTACGGTGGCTACCCACCAGCTGCAAACTATTTGTTCCTAGGGGATTATGTAGATCGTGGAAAGCAGAGTGTGGAGACTATCTGCCTTCTTCTCGCCTACAAGATCAAGTACAAAGAGAATTTCTTTCTTCTACGAGGGAATCATGAGTGTGCTTCTATTAACCGTATATATGGATTCTATGACGAGTGCAAGAAGAGATATAGTGTTAGAGTGTGGAAAATATTTACTGACTGCTTTAATTGTCTCCCTGTTGCTGCTCTTATCGATGAAAAGATCCTCTGTATGCATGGCGGTCTATCCCCTGAACTGAAGCACTTGGATGAGATCAGGAATATTGCTCGTCCTGCAGACATTCCTGATCATGGACTACTATGTGATCTGCTGTGGTCTGATCCCGACAAGGACATTGAAGGATGGGGAGAGAATGACAGGGGTGTCTCTTACACCTTTGGGGTTGATAAGGTCGAGGAGTTTCTTCAAACACATGACCTGGACTTAATATGCAGAGCTCATCAGGTAATGTTTTGGTTGAGAAAACCGTTCTACACAAGTATGGTTGCAGAATTTCTTTGGTCGTCATAGGCTACTCCAGCTGATGGCTTTGCTAACTCATGAATAATCTTTATTTTTAACCCATGGAAGTTGATTGTTTACCATTTAGGTTGTGGAAGACGGGTATGAGTTCTTTGCAAATAGACAGCTAGTTACGATATTCTCGGCTCCAAATTACTGTGGAGAGTTTGACAACGCGGGTGCCATGATGAGTGTGGATGATTCCTTGACATGCTCGTTTCAAATCCTTAAAGCATCTGAAAAGAAAGGAAATTTCGGATTTGGCAAGAATGCAGGAAGGCGAGGCACCCCACCTCGCAAGGTGAAATAACCCTTTTAAAGTATGAAAGTATAGAATTTCTCGGTTTTGATTAGCGCCTTCTGACTCATTGTATTGGCTTTTGTTTTCGCTTTAGGGTGGTGGGAAAGGCTGAAGACAAGATCCATAAACTCCATTGTGTGTGTTCCATGTTTCTTCTGTTGAACTTATCAAACTTTCTTCTTCTGCTCTAGATAACTTTGGCAAGGGTAATTCTCTCTTTTCCCTTCACTTTTCTGGCGGAATGAATATGAAAATATCTGACTTTATATGATCCTTGTATCTTCAAGCTCTGTGAATCTGAGATATATTTTCTCTGTGAGATACACTGTTTTGTTTTGTGTTAATTTTTTTAATGAAAACTCTTCTGTTCCTCCGTGGGAAAACGCACGCTGTTACGTTTCAAAACTTAACCCATCTGAAATCAATATCTTATAAGTAACTTCTGTACATATGTGTCTGCGAGTACATATGCTTAACCCACCTTTATATGTGTCTGCGAGTACATATGCTTAGAAAAAAATAAACAGAACTTTAAAGAAAAGAGCTCAAGATTTGCGATCGTAATATCCTCTCTTTAAAAGATAGAAAATGAATATCTGGTTCCCGGCTGGGGGTTACGTGGCACAGAAATGGATATATGTCCGGGTAATTATGGAAACTGGTTTGAGTCCAGAAGTTTTGGTGTATTCAAGTTTAGTTCATGGACCCAATATCTTAAAAGATTTGGTTCAAACGGGATCGTTTCATTCGTTCGGTTGGTTTTGATATTTTTCTATTTTTGATTATATCAAAAAATTTCTAGAGATTTTCTTTTGTTGCAAAACCCTAGTTCTTTACTAGAAAAAGAGGTCTCGTATATTTTCTCAAGAAGAGAAAAAAAAAAAACAGAAAACTTAGAACCATGATAGCTCGACGAAGCAAAATTAACGAAGCAGATTTGGTCCTTGCGGGTAAAGTAATAGCTTCCGAAGCAAGAAACTCCAACTTCATCTTCTCTCCAGCATCTATCAACTCAGTTCTCACCATGGAGGAGGCTGCCACCTCAAAAGACCTTAAAACCGTCTTCAGCGAAGAACGTAAGGCCGCATACAGCGAAATTGCCAAGGTCGTTTTCGCTGACGGTAGCACCAAAGGTGGCCCCAAAATTGCGGCAGTAAATGGCATGTGGGTCGAGCAATCACTCCCCTTTAATCATTTGTTAAAGGATCTCATGGAGAATGTCTTCAAAGCTACTTTTGCTCAAGTTGATTTTAGATCCAAGGTACTTTTGTTTTGAGATTTTGTTATGAATAGTTGTTGAAAACAAGTTGTTTTTACTATCCCTCTGACTTTGTAAAGATCAAGTTTACTAATATGTTTGTATTGTTATGAAGGCTAAAGAAGTGCGTAGAGAGCTGAATAAATGGGCTTCAGATAAAACCAATGATCAAAGATCTTCTTGACCAATAAGGTTTATGGAAACGCATTGTACTTCAAAGGAGTTTGGGAAGACAAATTCGACAAGTCTTTGACGAAAGACAAAGAGTTTCACCTTGCCAACGGTACCTCAGTCTCTGTGCCTTTCATGAAAAGTTCTGAAGACCAATTCGTAACGGCTTATGATGGTTTCAAGGTCCTTAAACTCCCATTTCGACAAGGTGGTAATATGATCAATCCTAGATTCTTATGGGATGAGAAACCTGGTTTTGAGAATGAAAATCATGGCGAATTCTCAATGTGTGGATAAGCAGTACATTCCGTATTCCTGAACTGAAGTTGGTGAATTCAGAATTCCAAAGTTTAAGATCGAATCCATGTTTGAGGCTTCAAGGTTTTTCAAGGGAGCTGATTCAAAGGCTTTGTACCATAAAGCTTGTTGGAGATTATTTTATTAAAGTGTTTATTGGGTTTTAATAAAAGGGAAAATTAGGTGAATATTACCTTTTGCTCTTAAAATTAGGTTTTACATAATATTTAGTTCCCACAATACAGTAATACCAATATACCCTTGCTTTTTCTTTTACTTTATATTTATCTTTATGTAGTACAAGCCCCTTTAAACAAAAAAAAGAAAAAAAAAAGAGGAGATCTCATCGTACCTCATCGTACGAGCTCGTGTGGAGATGTCGCCATGTGTGAAGGAAGACAAAATAGCTGGATTGGGGAAGGTGACAAAACCGAGTTGGTTATAAACTATATTATAGTTGGCTATGAACTCTATGTTGGCTATAGATTATATTATAGTTGGCTATATAGTCTACTAGAGTGGAAATATATAGTTGGGTCTTATATAGTTGGCTCTAAAAGAAATATATAGTTGGGTCATATATAATTAGATATAAAGTCTATTATAGTTGGCTACATAGTCTACTATAGTAGAAATATATAGTTGGGTCTTATATACTTGGCTATAAACTCTATTATAGTTGGCTACATAGTCTACTATAGTGGAAACATGTAGTTGGGTCATATATAGCTGGCTATAAAGTCTACTATAAACTATATTATAGTTGACTAATGACTTCTATGAAATGTATATGAAATCTTCACACAAAACCAGAAAATTTCTCAGAGAGACATTAATGATTAAAATGTGGATCAGAGAGAAGAAGACAAAAATGTGGAAAAAGATAAGCAATAAAAAAGAAAGAGAGAGGAAGAAGAAGAACAAAAGAAAAGTATAATTGTGAGTTGTTTTTTAGTACTATAGTACTATAGTACATAAGGGTGATTTGGAGAATTCATCTACCCATTTTTTTTAATCAAAATTGGGTTTGAACAAAACTAATTTTGACTCAAAACTAGTTATTGAGTGCAATTTCCCTTAATAAAATATGGTTGTGAATAAGAAATGGATTTTATTCCATAATTAAATGAAAATGATTTATTAAACTTATAAACTTAAGTATGAAAATGTCTACACATCTAAAGTTTGGAAAATTTCAAGTAGCTTATATAGTGACTAATAGTTGTATTAGTCTAGTGAAGTAAGAAAAGAGAGGATGAAGAACTACACACGCATGCGCTCGTGGCTTGTTGCTCGTGGGCTATATATGTCTGAATGAGCTTATCTTTTTTACCAATAGATAATGCCACAATTCGTTTTATACTTATGCACACTAATGGTGGTGTGTTAAAGTCTGCACTAATGATGTGTTAAAAAGACAAAAACGTTTTGGACTTTTGAGCACTAATGGTGGTGTGTTAAAGTGTGCACTAATGATGTGTTAAAGACAAAAACGTTTTGGACTTTTGAGCTTATCAAAACTCTTACCTCTTGAAATTATTTTCTACTCACTATAAATAGATGCACTATATGCTTTAAGGGTAACATCGAAAAAATTCTCTTTCACACAGCGAACAAAACTCTCTCTAGCAATCTCTTACCTCTGAAGATACTTCTTTATGTATTTCGAGAATATAGTAGATTACTATGTTCGTTAGAACCATGATCCAGTGTTGGGATATGGTTTCCTATGATTGTATCCTGGGACTCAAGAATCTATATAAAAAACTTGTCACACTACGGGAGATTCTTTGAGTTAAGGAAAGAGATCATATCTCGCCTCCATTCTTAGATCTTATCTATTTCCTTAACGTTGTGTACTTGCTTGGTTAAATTGTTAATTCCGTAGTATTTTACAAATATTGGTCTTACAAAGCTTGTGTCGAAATCGATGAAGAAGGTGCTGAAGCAGCAGCGTGCAACAGTTTTTTTTTGTGCAGCTGAGCAATTACTTGAGCAAAATCAATTTTGTGGCAGATCATCCATTCCTTTTCTTGATTAGAGAAGACAGAACCGGAACCATTTTGTTTGCTGGTCAAATCTTCGATCATTCCGAATCTTGCTAACCAGTATCGGGTTCAGATCAGGTTATATCGACATTAAGACTAAAGAGTTCCCGCTAAGTTTTGGGTATAGTTCATGTTCCAATGGGAGATTTGGATTTTCTAGTTTCGTCAAGTTTAGGTAATATTCATTGAATTTTGATGTCTAAAATGATTTGGTTCAAAAACAGATCGTTTTATTGGTTAGGTTGGTTTCAGTGTTTTTTATTTATTTTGAATTTATGATGTTAAGAAATGCAATTTTCTTGCTACATTGTTTTTTGATGATGTGAATTTGAGCTTTGTGAATCTGAGATACATTTTGTGCAATGGTTTAGCCCAATAAGATTGCCTGGAGATCACGTATATGAAAACGGCCTACAACTCTTGTTTGCATTGAGATGAGACCATCATCTCTTGAGCGTCAAACCAGAGATCACAGCTATTGATTTTTATTTTTTTTTCCATATACATGAGCATCTGAATCTAAGATTTTCTTGGGCTGAATTCTTATTAATATATATTTTTTTTACTGTATATGAACATTATAAATTATTATAATTTCAAACTCCTAAAGTAAAAGATGTTACTGTATACATGATCATAGAGAAGAGAACTCCAGAATTCTGAATCCTTCTCTACCTTTAAATATAATAACTTTAGAGTAAAAACTAAAAGATTTACAGTTTTATTTTAGTACGACACAGCTAACCCTAGTTTTATATATGGTCTATATATATATGATCGAGAATATGCGCTCATAGAGAAATAAACATAAAGCCTAAAAGATGGATCTAAACGAGAAGAAACGAAAGCTTAGCACATCAGAGATCGCTAGTCCCTCTCTCTCATAGATGGATCTAAAGAAGAAGAAGAAGAAGATAAAAAAGCATAAGGTCAGCAAAACACAAGTAATCTCAAGCCCTCTACGCCGACGAAGGATTTGGTAATCACTGATGGTATTGTTTGTTGATCAGAATTGTAGTTGTGACAACTGAGTGTGAAAGAAGCATACTACTGCAACAAAACATGTATGAATCAACACAGTTCTAGTGTCAGTTCGAACAGAGCATCAAGATGACTTTATGACTTCGAAGTCCACATCGTGTGATAGAGAAGACAAGGGTACTAAGACGGAAAGCATCACTTATGCTATATAACTGATAACAGTGTGTATTACACATGAACCTTCGTATCACATATGGTCGAATCTGTGGTTAAATTATACAGAGGATATATCAGACAATAGTGCAGAGGATATACCAGGAGGCAAGGACTTGACGTGGTGCAGAGGCTGACGTGGCAAGTGCCTTACTAAAGTAGACGGAGTTGGAATATCAAATATTATGTCCAACGGTTTTGGTATAGGTAGATAAACTTGAGGAGCAAATTGTATCTATTGGAGATCGTGCAGGATCCTAGGTTACTAGATTAAGCGATCAATATATATACTAATTAAGAGGCGGTCTTGTGAAGACTCACGCACCTGGGGTATTATCGAGAGAAGCACACGGTTGTGTGTGTGGTGTCGTCACGCCAAAGAAGATCGGAAAACCAAGGTGATCTGTCTTTGGTATTTATGAGGAGATTAATTATGTAAGCTATTGCAGAGATCAGGTTTGAAGTCTAAACTTTGTTGAGAGTTTAGCTCAGGTTACTTTACCTGAAACATCCATAGAGCGGTAGATCGTGATGAATAAACATGTGTTCATGACTACGCGTATGCAATGTGGTATTTGCTTTTTTGATCTAGTGGATTTGAATCTGGATTTGATCCCGGAGAGTAGGAAACAAACCCTAGTTAACAAATCTATGTGTTGTTTACTTTTTGCACTTGGTTGTCTGTATCTTCTCATATTTACGTACATAGATCATCGATATAGCCCCATACGAATTAACAATCACAAGTACCTCTCTATCAAAGATGGATTTACAGCAAGCCATGAAGAAGCAAAACGACGTAGCTATGTTCCTTGCGGAGAAAGTAATCTCTGCCATAGCAAGAAACTCTAACTTTGTCTGCTCTCCAACATCAATCAACTCCCCTCTCACCATAGTCGCTGCTACCTCCGACCAAGAGTCCTTAAGATCCCTCATCCTCTCTTTGCTTATGTAACATCCCAACTCCGGTAAGCTGGATGTTTTCGGTTTAATAAAGCAGTGGGCTTTTGTCAATTTTTCGATTTTGGGCCAAGGCCCATCTATTTAGGCCCAACTTGAGATCCAAACTATAAAAACACAGAGAAAGAAGGGAACCCTAAACTTAATCTCTCTACAGCCTCCTCTCTCCTCCTTTTGCCACTCACGTCTCTTCTCTCTCTCTGCCTGGTCTCTCTCGCCATGTCCTCCTCCCTCTCTCTCTGCCTCACGCCATGGTTGCCAACACCACGGGCCAACCAAGCCGAGAAGCACGTTCCCTCCTCCTCACGGCTCGGATCTGCAGGAGCTGTCCCCGGAGTAGACTCCAGTGAGCCTCACCCTGCACCGCCAGCCTCCACCAACCCGGGAGACTCCATGACCGCCGCTACCAGCCACGCCGAGGAGACGAGGTCAGATCTGTCCCCGATGCTTGCTGCCCAAGGCAGCGATGTGGAGCTTACAACTCCTTCACCAACTCTGGATCTGCCATAGGAATTCAGGTGAGAACCCGATCTGTCTTATCCCTGGTTCAATCTGTTGCTTGTGTTGCAAGTTAAGACCCTAACAAGACTTTTACCTGTTTATGTGATGATTTAAGTTAGAAGAAGAGTCTATGTGTGAATGTGAATTGTGTGTTGTGTCGTAAGGACGGCTGTTTGAAAGAGACAGCAAGAATTATGAGACTAATGTGTATTATTAAGTGTAATAGGTTTCCTTGTTATGCAGAATTCGGTAGAAATTGCGTGAGTTAATAATTGTCATGATATTCGAATATTCGGTTAGTTATTCGGTTAATTGATTCGGTTAGTTATTCGGTTAATTATTCGGTTAGTTATTCGGTTAGTTATTCGGTTAGTTATTCGGTTAGTTATTCGGTTAGTTATTCCGTTAGCTGATTCGGTATTCGGTTAGTTGATTCGGTTAGCTGTGTTTGGCTAATTTGAATTGCATGAGTTATTGTTTACTCAATGTAATATTTGTGTGAGTCTTGTATGTGTGTTAACCGGTAAGCTTGTAACTGATGTACTGTGGATTTGGTGAGCTTGCTCGCCCTCACTGAGTAATCTTGAGTTACTCACCCCTCCTAGGTGGTTGAGTACGAATGAGCATTTGGTGGTGTATGTTGTTTTGGCGCCAGGATTTGATCTCCGCTTGTGGTGACTCCGAAAAGACTTTGTGTCTAATCTGTTATCTCAAAACTCCAATCTGGCTTTGGTTTTGTACCGGGCGGGTTGGGGTCTTACAAGTGGTATCAGAACCTAGGTTAAGGCTCTCCGGCTCCGACCCGGAGAGTCAGCCGTTTCAAATTTTAAAAATCTGTTTGCGAAAGTTTGAATTCCGCGGAAAAGTCGAATTTTTGAGATTTCAAAACACCAGCGCTCATTCTTAGCAACTACCTAATAGCGTGGTTTGTTCTGCAGAGTTAAGTCACGTGGGCAGACCCGAGAGACAGCAAGGAAGCGAGTAAATTCGTATCACATGTGGATGAGAGGAGATATCTATGGCAAGAAGACTCGATCTGAGGAAGGAGTAACCAAGCCAGCAAGGAGACCGTGTGCAGCAGCACCATGCTACTCCGAGTTGGTATGGATACCCAATCAAAGGTGCCACCGTCCCGGACGGTCTAGAGTGCACCCAATCTCCAGAATGGAACTGGAGAGGCGGTTAGGGGAAGACCGGGTGTACCAAGGGAACACCTCTGATATACCTCATATTTTACCGGTTTTTATCTTAATAAATATATAATTATTTATGTTTTAGAGTCTATATATTAGTATTAGAGTCCAAGTGAGTCATTTTAGGTGCATGGACGAGGTTTTGAAGATTGGGAAAGATCTAGAAGGTTTTTGGAGCAAAAACGGAGCAAATTAAGGAAACGAAGAA
>OVAP01006013.1:0-12310 GCA_900406295.1 Aurinia saxatilis
TGATGTGTCTTCACCAAAAGAGAGAAAAGCTAACTTTATAGATATAGATGTAATATTTATTTATAAATATTTGATTGTTTTATCTAACACAAAACATAAACTAGTAAATTAATGAAGGTTCATGTTAATATATTTAAATTAAAATAAAAATTGATTAAAAGAAAAAAGTGTAATATATATATATATATATATTCATTCAGATATCATCACTGTTAATACTCTTCGGTGAAATAAAAAGAAGTGGGAAAAAAAATCTTTAAAGCTCCGGAAAGAAATATAACCACAACAAATGTTAACCGACATTGAAAGTAATAACGGGCTTCTCAAACACCTCATCACACCATTAGTGGATAAACAAAACCCACAATAAATGGAAGAGGACTAAAGAGGCAAACAAAGACATATAAAATTTAAATATGTTGAAAATGTAAAATTTAATCTTACAAATATCAAAATAATTAGTAACTATTTTCACATTTTTATGACGGTAAAAAGAAAACAATCATTTTAATTTCTAATAGGATATTAGACTTTGTGTTTATATATAATTAATTATCTTACCCAACACAAATAATATAGTATTGACTTAATCAAGATTTTTTAATTTAATAAATATAATTATAAAAAATAAAGCATAATTACAAACTAAAACATGGATTAAAATTTAACAAAATGATGTGGGGTAGAGGACATAATGATGAAGATTTTTACTATATCAAGTTTACGGTCATACAATACACTGCCAAATAGTAAATCACAAAAAAACTATGAATTATAGAAATTTAAAAACAACATGAAAAAATCCAAAACTATACTGAAATTACCAAAATATTTTGGGAATATGGTTATCCCGAGAACAAAACAAATGAAAAACAAAATTAACACACTCCGCGCGTAGCGCGGCTCAACCACTAGTACTTTTATAAAGAATAGTTTATACCTTTTTCAGGAGTAGCTCAATTTCAGCAAGTAGTTGTTGAATGGTAGTTGCGCCTTTTTTAAGTAAAGATCCTCCTTCAGCCATTATTCAATGCACATCAAGACCTCTAGCGTATAGTGAGTAAAACAAATCCTATATGGGTTTAGTATTCGACCACTAGTGCTAAAAGCACTCTCGGATGCAACATATGATACTTGTATAGCCAATACATCCTTAGCTATCTTGACAAAATTGGGTATCTTCCACTGTTAACCTTCTACCATGACAACACATCATAACCTTCCACTGTTGATAATTTGATATAATACCTAGGGCTTCCTAAGTTTCGGTTTAGTCGGTTAGTCTTCGGTTAGTCGGTTCGGTTCGGTTTCGGTTTCAGTTTTTCGGTATTAGAAATTTAGAAACCATTCAGTTATTCTAGAAACTCAGTTTCGGTTCGGTTCAGTTGATTTCGGTTCAGTTCGGTTCGGTTATTCGGTTATTGGGTATTATGCCCATGCCTAATCCTAATACTCTTTGTATTCTCCATAAGCTCACTCTCCAACAGTTTTAATTTCTCCCTTTCAGCCTTGAATTCCTCTTCTAATTTTTTTCACTTTTGTTTGGATAATCTGTTCTCCATCATACTTAATTTATCCTTCCTGATTTTCATCTCATCCTCATACATCAACATAATTTTTTCTTGAAAATCAACATCTTGATCACTTTCATACTTACTGCTCGTGCTGGGACAATCTCTGTTTGTTTCAGCAACATAATAAAAATACGATTTTCTCTTCTTTCTTCATGATTCATAAAGGGAGGCAACGCCATAAAGTTGGATAACTCATCTTCTGCACCTGCTTCGTGATTCCAGCCTTTGTGTAGATGATATTTTCTCTTTATTATATTGACAATCAAATTTTGTGTTATGATACCCTTAACAACCTAATCATTAAATATTTGTCGTTTTCTTAATATTCGGACACCCATGCTTGATGTGTCAAAATCCTTGGCATTCATAGCATTGTAATTCACCTCTTCTTCCTCTTGTTTCTGTTATAACGGATGTGAGAAGAACAAACAAAGAACACGTAATATTTTGGCAAAGAGAACGGTTTATTTCTTGTAGAGAAAACAAAGAACAGAACAGAGTTCAGAATTATCAAATCAAGAAACAGAATTATCAAGCCTATCAGACTTATTAGACTTATTATGGAGGCAGGGGTTAAACAAGAGTATTTACATCAAAAACTCTAATTTAACCTAAAGTTGATATGGCCTCAAAGGTGTAGACCCAAGTTGATTTTAGGTATATTTAACAAATCTTCACCTTGACTTGAATCCTCCGAACAATTGTATCAAACTGATTCAAGGCATATTTAACAGCTTCTTTGTATACATCATGATCATTTACAAAGGATCCTTTAGACTTTGTTTTGACTTCCTCCAAAACTTTGTCAACCCTCTTCAGAAGTGAGCCCATAGTTTCTTCTAATTTTAGTAGTCATCACTTACAATGGACTTAACTTACTGGAATTCTCTGAAATCACTTCCTTGTGCTTAAGTTCCATCTCGTGCGCTTGTAGAATCCCCATAATTTCATCAAAAGAGGTTTCATTCGTGTAAAAAAAATCCCTATAAACATCCTTTTTGCCTCAAATCTCTTAGGTAAACACCGCAAAAACTTCTTGACAAGTTTCTTATCCTTGTAGGTGTTTTCCCATGACCTTGGCTTCATTAGAAATAGAGCACAACTTAGTACTAAACTCTGTAAGTGTTTCATGCTCATACTCAAATTCTCAAACGGAGAAGCTAGTCTATCAATTCATGATTTCGTCACTCGTGGTTCCTTTAAACATCTTCTGAAGTTTGTTGTATGCTGCTTTTTTCGTTGTACACCCCTTGGATCATATTGTGTTGATTGTTGCTATCTGATGTAAAAATAATTTATAAAGCCTTTGCATTGTACATTGACATATTGTTCTCAAGTTTTGGCCATTTATTCTTTCATGACAATAAAACTGTCTTTTTCTTTAGTTTGTGGAACTTTATAATCTTTTTCTTCAACTCTCCAAACGCATACTGCAAAATAAATATGGTTAACATAAAATATTTATTATATTGTAAATGGTAACATAAATCAAATATGTACTTATAACCGCACCATAATTCAGTGCTCTACATTCACTAAACAATTCGCCCACCTATGTTATAACTAACAATACCTATAAATAACAACAAATTATGGAACTAATAATGAGTGCAATCTTAAGTTAAGTCTAACTATGCGAACTAATTTGACCGACCACAGATCATACAACACAGTATATAAATCTATGGAAAATGAGAATGACGAAAAGTTGGTTCAACTACAGAAACTAACATTAAGCAATAAATAATAATACAAATGACGTGTTGACGAGAAGATAATAATTCAAATGGCGTGACCATGATAATTGTAAGATTTACAACATTGTTTGAATATTCCACATTAGGTCCCACATGGACGACTTGAAATTTGACTTTTGCCACATTTGAGGTAGAGAAGGAAAGTTACCTGCCACCTTTGTTACTATAATAATTAAATCAAAACTGGAAATAAAATAAATTGACTTGAAAGTTTCTCATTACAACATCAAAAGGAGCTCTTCTTGCTTCCTCCACTCACGTTCCTCTGTTGCCTAATTTATCGGTTTCGTGTCTAAATTCTCATCACTTGTTTAGCTCAGACTAGGTTTTTGGGTATCATTCAGTTCTCGGAGTTTCGTTTTTTTTTGGTTTGGGAAAGCTTCCGAGATCTCGGCGGAGTACTTTTTTTTTTTTTAACGAGGAACCGCCATGGATTGGTGCTCGAATTGTAGAATTAGGTATCTGGGTTTGATTATGATGGTGGTTTTGAGCTGGGGATGCGAAGGATTTGGCGAATTTGGGTTTGAATTTCACCACCGTTTGTCGGATCAGGTTGTGGGGGTTTTGCCTGCTGATGGGTTGCCGAATCGAGACTCATCCAAGTATTACAGAGTCATGGCTCATCGTGATCGTTTAATCAGAGGTCGACGACTCGGTGCCCAAGATCAGTCACTCGTCACTTTCGCTGAAGGAAATGAAACTATTCGTGTCGACGCCCTAGGATTGTAAGTCTCTTCTTCATATTACATCATTGCCCTGCTACTCATTTCATACCCTTCATCCATGTTTTTGTACAGTTTGCATTACGCCAACGTGACCGTTGGGACTCCCTCTAATTGGTTTCTGGTTGCTCTAGACACTGGAAGTGACTTGTTCTGGTTGCCCTGTGACTGCTCCAATTGTGTTCGTGAACTCAAATCCCCTGGCGGCTCGGTAATGTTTCTTTTTCCATTAATGCATCACTGGGTTTGTAGTTAAGATATGATCACTACTAGACTTATCTATGATGCATCTATCTTCTTTGTGATATGGGCTATAATCTCAACCAGTTTTTTTTTTTTTTTCTGTGTTGTTGAACAGAGTTTGGACCTTAATATTTATAGCCCTAATGTATCATCCACAAGTTCTAAGGTTCCTTGTAATAGCACATTATGTACAAGAGGTGATCGATGTGCTTCTCCTCTTAGTGATTGCCCTTACCAGATCCGCTATCTCTCTAACGGCACCTCGTCTACTGGAGTCTTGGTAGAGGATGTGCTTCACTTAGTTTCAAGTGATAAAAATTCCAAAGCTATTCCTGCTCGGGTTACCTTAGGGTAAGTCATTTTTTCTCTTGAAAGCTTACGACGGCAAGCCTAAACCTTTGTGCTTGCGTCTTAACAACCTTCTGTGCTGGAACAGTTGCGGTCAAGTTCAGACGGGTGTATTCCATGATGGTGCTGCTCCAAATGGTCTTTTCGGGCTTGGCTTAGAAGACGTATCTGTTCCCAGTGTACTAGCTAAGGCAGGAATTGCAGCAAACTCATTCTCAATGTGTTTTGGGAACGATGGAGCTGGTAGGATTAGTTTTGGAGACAAAGGTAGCGTAGACCAACGGGAAACGCCATTGAATATAAGACAACCACAGTAAGCAAGCGGTCAAATCATATTTATGCTTAAATATGTGTACAGTTGATCTGTCTATTTACTATATTTTGTTCCCGCTATACCAGTCCCACGTACAATATCACCGTCACTCAAATAAGCGTTGGAGGAAATACCGGAGATCTTGAATTTGATGCTGTTTTCGACTCTGGAACCTCGTTCACTTATCTGACTGAGGCAGCTTATAAACTTATTTCAGAAAGTGTAAGTCTTCATCTATATTGTATATGATCTTGGTTTTGGTAGTTCATTGGTTTAATAAACCGATATGATTTTGCAGTTCAATTCTCTTGCTCTGGACAAGCGTTATCAAACTCAAACTGATGAGTTGCCTTTCGAGTACTGTTACGCATTGAGGTTGCCTCTTTACTCTAGCCATCATCTCTCTGATTCTCTCAGAACCGTCACTAACTATTCTATCTATTTGCAGCCCAAACAAAGACAGTTTCCAGTACCCAGCTGTCAATCTGACAATGAAAGGCGGGAGCTCGTATCCCATTTATCACCCGTTAGTAGTAATTCCCATGAAGGTTAGTTTGGTGTCTCTTTTTACAGCGCACTTCTGGTCCTTACACATTACTTAATTAAGCTTTTCCCTCCTTGTGATGTACCAGGACACAGATGTCTACTGTTTAGCCATCATGAAGATCGAAGATATTAGCATCATCGGACGTAAGTGTCAATTTGGAAAATGTTGTCTCACCGAATTCACAATGCGGGGTTTTTATAGTATTTCTTTGTTCTTACAATTTGCAGAGAACTTCATGACTGGCTATCGCGTTGTCTTTGATCGTGAGAAACTGACTCTGGGCTGGAAAGAATCTGATTGTGAGTTCCTTACCAACTGTTCTTCTCTGTAGAGCATAGTAGTCAAAAACACCGAAGATAAAGACTTAGACTTAGATTATCTTCTTCTAATTTGAATTTACTTTCATGACTTAGGTTACACCGGTGAGACCTCAGCTCGGACGCTTCCATCAAACCGGTCCTCCTCATCAGCTAGACCGCCAGCTTCTTCGTTTGAACCAGAGGCCACAAACATACCATCTCAACGACCAAGCGTGTCCACTTCTTCTTCTTATTCTCTCTCTATCTCACTTTCATTCTTCTACTTCTTCTCAATTTTGGCTATCCTTTGATTTTTTACATATATATTCTTGTACACAAATTTATATTCTTTAGAAGATTATTGGGTTAAATCACCAGGAACTACTGTGCACTACAGTTGTATTTTTATTTTTTTCAGTGTGTATATGATATAGAATCAAGGAATCACTAAGGCTGCAACTGGTTGTCATTCTAGAGGAATAAAATACAGAGTAATTGATGATTACTCTTTATTCTGCTAAAATGATACCATTTGCAAGTAAAAATTTTTTTTGAGAGTAATAGTGGGACCTACCTAGTTAGAGGAAAAATGGGTGATTACGCTGAGATTTTGTCCTCTTCTTTTTAGGAGAGGAATTTTATTCCTCTGCAATTATTATTTTTGTTCCTACTATTACTCTAAGTACTCTAATTCTGCTAATTTTTATTCCACTAAATTATTACTCAATCATTCTATTTATTCCTCCCACTTACTACCAGTTGCAGCCTAAAATTCCCTGCGCCTGGCACAACCTAGTTTTTTTTTTAGTCGTTATTAACATGCATCAACGCTGATTAGCGTATAAACAAAATATAAATATTTTAAAATTTCCGATGCATGAGTTGTCTTTACGCTACAACCGTTCAGTAATTACTTGTTTACTAGCATGCATTTCAAATTTACAACTATAATTTAATCTTACGTATGAAGTAGCTTTCTGTGTCTAAAGGTCTAAGAGTAGATTTCTAATTCTATGTAAATGTCTGGTAAACAATGCAATATGTATATCCGATGGGTCCCCGGCTCACATGCCAGTTATTACTTTGCTATCTCGAATTGGAAATTTTGCTGAGTGTACTGTAAATCTCACAGGCTAAAACTTGTTTCCTCTATATGCTATGTTTCTTTGAATTTTCTTCAAATCAAAACCTGTGAGAGAAGAGAGAGAGCTGGGAGTGTAAAATCCATCTGTTAAATGCAAGATAAAATAAATGGTTTCATTCTCTAATCACTTATTATCCCTGCTTGGTTCTTGAAAACATTTATTGGTCAAATCAATGGAGGCTTGTTGTTTCCACCTCGGATTTATGGTCACACTCACCGTGATAGTCCTCATGTGCATCATCTTGTTCTCGCCTGGTACACCTGGGGTCACTCTTGCCTCCCTCACCATGACCAGATTAAACTTCACCGAAAATCATATCTATGGCTATCTCAGCGTGCAGTTTCAAGTTGTAAATCCTAACATGGACTCTGATTTCTTCTACGACAAGGTGTGCTGCTCAGTTTACCAAAGCAAGCACCACCTGGCCTCAACCATGTTACCAGGCTTTGTTCAAACAGGCAGAGAGACGAAACCGATCAACATCACCATTCCTCTCATGCAGGGAACTACAGCCCCAGGAATCCGCTACGACTTGGCAACTTCTGGTTTTGCAGAGTTCGATGTGAAGCTGACAACCGTAATGGAATGGTTCTGGAAGCACAAGAACGTCAGGGTTTCATGCGATGACGTGGCAATGGCTATCTTACCTGCAATTGGTGGTCACGGAAAGATGATTGGTAAGATGATTGGTCCGGCCAGGACGTGTCAGGTGTCCTAATTTCTCAACCTTTAACTAAAGACCTTTAGCTACGGGCATGTAAGGACTTGGAAAATGTAATGAATGTTAAAAGTATTGCCACTTCAATACACGTAATGTATTTGAAATACAAGCAAACACTTGGGCCCATAACAAAGGATCAACCATCATATATACATACAATCACGATGAAATATGGTTTGAGAATATTAATGAGAAAGCTTGAATGAGATGATCAAGATGATGGCGAGAATGAGAGCCACGATTACAGAAGTAACGATCCATTTGTTCCTTGTCATTCTTCTTGACATAGCCGTCAAGACTTTCTTGCTCTTGTCAATGGCGTCATCCACACCGTGAAGCTGTGCCATAAATAAAAAAAGGTTAGCTTTTTTTCATGATATAATTCATTGGCGTTGATAGATAGCAAAGCCAAACCATAACTATTGTAGATTCCTTTAAGAGTACCTTGGTGTGAGCGTGAAGGAGGGTTTGGCGTTGCTGACTGAGATCTTGAAGAATTGAGACGCCAAGCTCTTCTGTCTCCAGCATGGTTCTTCTACTCTCTCTGATTTTGTCGCTTGATTGGTCAAGCCTCTCCACTGACATTGCCAATCTCCCTCTTTGATCAGCCGATACCTGGAACAAGGACAATAGTAGATTACATATGGAGAAAGAACACGTAGGGCACAATAGCCAAGCTGATGTGAGTCAATGAAGATAAGTAAGAAATGCAAAGACAAGAGTTTACTGCATGGGGATCGGCCATTCCGGATTCCATCAACTCTTCGCGGGTAGACTGGCTAACATCTGTGGACGAGACCCTTTTAACCTCCTTCTTCAATTGGTTGAGGTCAGATTTATACTCTCGAAGTTTAGAAAGACATACAGCCTTAGCACTTGGCTGCAAACTTCTCGCCTCAAGATCCATTTTCCTGATCTACCAAAAGCAGAAACATATACTGAATATCTTTGTTCTCAAAAACAAAAGATAGATTTCCACATTAGGGAAAGGATTAGTAAATACCAAGACATCAGCTTCATCAACTCCAGACTTTATCTCCGCAATCTTCCCCTTCTTCTCTTCTGCCAAGGCAAAACAACACAAAATGTAACGAATTCGAACACATCTATGCAAGAAAGACAGCGATCGATATAGACTGCTAGAAAATGGAAGAACCAACTGAATCAGACCTAGGAAGCTGCATATCAACAAAACTATTTACCCAATTAGATTACACCGCATATTTCTCAACACTCCCAGAACTCATCAGATCGTATACAAATCAAAACAATTCGACACAGATCAGGGAAATGAATGATTACCTCCTTGGGGGAGAAGAGAGGCAAAATGACATTTTCGGGAGAGATTGGTAGAGAGCTCGCAGTACTGGCGCTCGTAACCTTCAAATACGTCGCTCATCTTCTTTCTCAAGCTGGATCGGATCTTCTCTAATGCAAAACGAGTGTCTTCTTCCGAGATCAGGACTCAGGAGGAGGAACCCACCAAAGCGCTGCGTTTCATATCACACGTGCCATCCCTTGTGACGCAACGCAACCCAAAAGTCCAAAACCAACCAATTCATTTTTTTTAATTGCCATCAACCTTCAATTTCATTTAAACTAGGTGATTGGTACAATAAAAATAAGAAAAAACGTTTGACATATAACAGAGAAGGAGTATTCTCTACACATGCCATCCTACTTATATGACACATATCATTTTGAATTAGTTAAAGTAATTTTATTCAATTAATTTTGAAGTAATGTTAAACTAGGTGGGTATCCGCGCTACGCGCGGATTTTGTCATATCATGTTGTGTCATGTATTTGATGTAATATAAATGTGTACTGTTTACTTTTTTACAATATTTTATTTTATTTATGTTTGAATACAATTTTTGTTTGTGAGAAACAAATATGTTAACTGTATATTTGAGTTGAATATATATTGTTTGTAATTTTTAGTCATTTTTTTTTTAATTTGTA
This sequence comes from Aurinia saxatilis, assembly GCA_900406295.1. Lineage (NCBI taxonomy): Eukaryota > Viridiplantae > Streptophyta > Magnoliopsida > Brassicales > Brassicaceae > Aurinia > Aurinia saxatilis. Next base: position 9,635 of record OVAP01006013.1, read on the forward strand.
ATTTCTTCATTATTATTTTTCTCTGTCTGTTCCTTGTTTAGGTGAAGTGGTTAGTTGTTAGGATGACACATGTCCTCATTTGACATTAATATTGTTTTTATTAATTATTAATCATTTTATTTAGTATCTAATATATATTCTACAATTCATAATTCATAACATTATTTTAAACCCACATTCTTATGACTATTAGAATTATGTTTATTTGGTACTACATATCTTTTAGATATATCCCTTCATGTTTGATTGTTGGAAATTAAGTTTTCCTCAATACCTTTATTTTGAATTAAAGTTAACGCTAAAAAATCGAATAAACTTTTTTAATAAATATATTTTGCAATTGCTTGTTTAATGAGAAAAAATGTTATGTCGATGAGTGTATTGTATATAGTATAAATATTGACTCTTATGCTTGTTTTCTATATTGCTAAATAATATTTGTGTAAAAAGATGAAGTGAGCTATCTAGTTATAGATATTGATATCTTCATAAATTTGAAGAATTCACACAACCAATGAGCGCCCTTGACATGTGTAGATCCACCAATTTATATGAATGTTCTTTTTTATTGATAGGATTTAGTATTGGTTCTCATAGTCTCTTAAAATCGGCCGATAAAATTCGATTTGCTCTGAGTTTGCTTGGTAAAGTAGGTTGACAAAATTTAATTATCTGCACTGGCTATATCCGCAGGGAAAGTGCTAGCATCTACAAGAATTAGAATTTTCAGATGCAAAATATTAAACCCCATATCGAAGTAATTATCGCAGGAGGCAAAATTATCAAATGTAGAGAGGACTTTCCAATCTTTTCCAACTTCCAGACTTCATCATCCAAAGCAGGCGGATAAAGTTTTTTGTAAACAGTGAAAATGAGCCCTTAGGTATAAGGAGACATGCTCTCAATGTGAGTCCATAGATATCAAATACAAAATTAATAAAGAGCATATATAGTTTCAAATATTTTGATTACCTGTCTTTTTCCGACCAAATTGCTTTTAATATTTTTGTTTGATAAAGTGAACAGATAAAGAAAAAGAGTATCTCTCCATTTGGATAAATCGACAGAATTTATTCTGTAACTAACGAGATGTTCCACTTGATTTTTGAGTGCCATTCCTCATTATCCAAATAGTATAAAATCGAAACAAAATACATAATAAATCGAGGTGTAATTAATAATCTAATATCTTTTTCAAACATAACATAATCTTTCTCAAAGCTGAGTAATTATCACTAACGAGCTTCAATGATGAAGTGAGTGAATTCGTTTACCGTCCATAATGATGCGGAAGCAGTACTCTGATCAGAACGAACGAAGTAGCCAGACTGACTTGGCTCACCGATCTCTACTCTCTCGCTTGTAAGCATCATAATCACCGACGACATTGTTGGTCTAGCATCTGCACAGACTTGAACACACAAGAGACCGATCTGTATGCATCGCAAGAGAATGAAATATTTGAGACAACAGTCCTTAGACATCACATACCTTGCTTTAAATCTTAAGCAAAATTATTCAGCTCTTCATCAAGTCGTTTGACATGACTGTCTATCTGCAACCAGAAAAAACATAACAGATTTACTTCAATAAAAATGGCTAAAACATTACAACGGATTTCAATTGCAAGATGTTCTCTTATGTTCCTATTTTCCATAGAGCCGTAGATGTTCTCTAATAGCTTTTTTGGTAATCGCTGGGGAGTTCTCTAGAAGAAGTTTACAAGAGTTTGGAATAAAGAAAAGAGCCCAAAGATGTACGTAAATCTGACCCTTAACTGATCAAACAAGACAAATACAAAGTTTCCACACAAGAGATTCACTCCTCCCTCAAGGAAACCGGAGATATCATCCAACAAGATAGAGAACACTTGGCTTAACTCCCTACCTCATACATTTATACAGATAATCAGAAAGGTAAGAAGAAAAAAAGAGTACAGTTACCTCCTTAGTCTCTCCTAACATGACATGCTTGTCCAGTTAACTCCTTTCTACTTGTCCATTACACTCTTCCATAGATCTCTCTTTCAAATGTTGTGTGGAGTTTTCCAGTACATAATTTAAACAACCTATATACTACTTTTTCTGTTTCACAAAGATAAATTTTATAGAAAAAAATTGTTTCACAAAGGTGGATATTTAACAAATTTCTATGCATTGATTATTGTAAATTGTAAATTTAAAGACATATTAATTGAACTTTGTTTAAAACAATCTATTACTATTCGTCTATATTTATTAGTATTTGTTTTTTGTTGAATGATAATATACTTATTGTAAAATACTAAATTTTCTTAATAATTGTGAAAACACCAAAAAATCTTTATTTCTGAAACGGAGGGAGTATTAACTAAATAATTATATATATATTCATAATTAATTCATATCCTACAATATATGACTTCGTACTATCCAACTATACTAATTTGGTTCTAAATAGACACTCACTAACGGACACAAAAAGTTCACCACAAAAAAAATAATAATAATAAGAAGACCATTACTAAAATTAATTGAAAAAAAATATTATGACTTCCNCGGACACAAAAAGTTCACCACAAAAAAAATAATAATAATAAGAAGACCATTACTAAAATTAATTGAAAAAAAATATTATGACTTCCCAAAAAAACACTACAAATATACATGATAATTAAAACAACTAAACATCCAAGTT
>OVAP01006014.1:0-11713 GCA_900406295.1 Aurinia saxatilis
GATATCCTCCATTAAATGGCTTGTTGTAGAAAGGTTTGTTGCTTGGAAACTACTGTCCGTAATTGCCACCAACAAAATTTATGTCCTCTTGTTCCTCTTCCTCATTAGTGTCTTCGGTATCAGCAAAGGAGACACTCTTTTTGGTAGTCTTCAACATGAGGTCAAGCTTCTGATGTAACTCCTCAATCCTTTGAGCTTCTACGTTGTTGACTCCTCTCCTATCATAGTCCATTCCTCTGTTGTAAGAGCTAGCAGCCAGATTCTCGATAAGCTTGTAAGCGCCCTCCTTCGTCTGTGTCATGAAGTCACCATTGCTGGCCGAATTCAGAGCGGTCTTGTAGTCCCAATTGACAACAAAAAGAAGACTAGAAATCGGTGGAGAGAGAACAAAGAAGAACAAGAGATAAGTGTGTGTACCGAAATTCAGACAACCACAAACTAGTATAACAAAAATTTTAAGGGATCGTCGGCTGTCTTTATGTATGAATTACTTGCGAATATGAAAGTAAAGAAAGAACAAGAACATAAGAAAACAATGGACAGAAGATAGAAAACTATAGATGAAAATGAATTTTATTGCTAGAGCTCTCTAGGGTTCGAGAGGTTAAGAGATTTCAAGATACACCATAATTTATGAGTAGCAAACTATATATACCCTCAACTAAACCGTCCTAAGTTGTAGGGCTTGTCATGGGCCGCCTTCCATTTTCTCGCAGACAGCTTCTTGGATAGTTTCCATTTCTCCGATGTGAATCGGAGAATTTCCATTTCTCCGTTGATCCTTTGAAGCTTTCCTTTTCCGTAGATACGTCCATAAATCCTCACGAACCTTCTAGTATGACGGTGCATGATCTGTTGAAAGTATCGGACTGTTTAGCTTGTCGAGAGTGTTTTTGGACTCGTAGGTCGCATTTAGTGATAGTGTAAGTTAAAGTTGCTTCGTGGATCGCATGTTTTCGTTGGAACTAGGATGTTTGGCTTGATTGAATCCACGGAAGATTATTGACATGATGATCAAAGTTGTCCTGCGACCCACGACGTATGCATGGGTCGCGGGAAATGTCTCAGTGACGTCCCACAACCTAGCATGCTACTTGGGTCGCGTGAACCATCTTGACTGCATTTCGCGACCCGGATGGGCACATTTGGCTCGCGTGATGAGTCTCCGGAGGTGTCATGCGAGCCATCAAACGGACTTGGGTCGCAAGATGTAGTCGGAAAGGAAGACAAGCGAGCTGGACGAGATTCGCCAAGCCACGAGCGACCCAGGTCGCGGGATGAGTCCCAAAGGCCGAGAGGAGAGCAAGCCTTGGAAGAATGGGTCGCTGGACGCGATGTTGAAGTCAAGACGCGAGCTGCATGTAACCATGGGTCGTGGGACGATCTGTGCATGGCTCCAAAGCTTGTCCGGGTCGCGGGACAAGATTTCGAAGACAATCCGCGAGCCATGCATGGTCGGGGGTCGCGGGAAGAGCCAAACGCGAGCTGTTCGTGACCATGGGTCGCGAGAAAAGGTCGGAGGGTAAGGTCGCGAACTGGACACGTCCACCGGTCGCGGGATGTATCCCTGGAGGTCAGTTGCGAGCTGGACATGCCCTCGGGTCGCGGATTGAACTAAAGAAGAGAGGTGGCGACCCGGTGCTTGTCCATGGATTGGGGAAAATTTATCCGATACTCACGTAGGTTTTTCCATGCACTATCATAAATCGTTGACCATGATAGTCTTTGGTGATCATGAGCTATCCATGACTCCACACTTAGTCGTTTTGTTGCTATCAATCTCAAGACCTGGAATCCGACCCCCACAATAAGAGAGAGGAAAAGATATAGATGAAAGAGGCCAATTCTTTCCATGGAAAGTTCGTCATTTTATCTTCTTTGCAGAATACTACCGATCATTATAAATCAATATAGGCTATATTGCCAATTATACACTCATTTTATGTTTATTACCTAATTTACTCAAAATTTTATATGCATTTCTAGTTTCTTTCCTAATTCATAAAATATGTTATTAGGAAAAAAACTGATATCAGTTAAAAAAAAATATCTTGGCTCCGCCACTGGTCAATTGTGTTATTTTTTTCTTTTTCCTTTACTTTTTGTAGTTTTGTTAAATTTTAACTTTGACTTTGGTTAATCATTGTATTTTCTCAGATTTTAGATATGGCGAATACAAAATTCATCTAAAGATCTGTTCAGCGTCGCACGGTTCCCACATCATCAATGTCAGTCTTTCTTTCCATGTTTTTCTTTGTGTTTTTTTTTCTTTATTGTACGTTAAGTCGCTCTTAGGTTCTCATACTGATTTTAATAGATACCGATGGAGGGAGGCTACCGGGAATGTCGGTGGTACCGAATCCTTTAATCGATGGTGCATTTTGACTACTAACCCCACCGGATCACGTTGTCTCCCTTTCTTTCTGTTTTCTCTAGATCCATTTTCAAGTAAGGAGGTTGATGGAAGCTCGCCGATTTTCTGGTGGGTTGGTTCTTGACTTCCTGTGCTCGCACTCCGAATCATCCTCTCCATCTGTGTTCCAGCTCTTGTAGTCTTCATGCTCCAAAACCTTCATCTCTTTGGTATATTTTCAATTCCATTCAAGGTAAAATGTGGTTGTGTTTCTTGGCCTATCCTTCAGTTAATATTTTGCTTAATGAAATGTCATATAGGATTTTATTGGTGTCGTTAATTTATCTATCTTAATTTGTTAAATACTGGTTTTTTCGGTGTTATTACTTTTCCCCCTTTCTCTACAGTAGATTGGTTCAAAAAAAATTTACTTTCTTCAAGCCTCTATATAGGTGTATTCTAGTCTTCTGATGGTTCACCGCATCCAACATAAATTGTCAGGTTATGAAACTGTGAGCTTCTAGCTTTGAGGTAGACTTATTCACTATATGAGCTTTGTATCAGTGGTTCTTTGTGTTATAAAGCCCTCAATAATTTGGCATCAAAGGGGTTTCCAGGAGTTTGGTTCTCTCAGAGGAAGGATGGTTAGTCAATCTTTAATTATTCACCTTGCTTTGTTTTTGTTTTAGTTATAAGATATGTGCTTTGTAGGGGCAGGGGTACATGTAGAGGAGGGCTGGGGGTCATATGAGTATAATAACCTAGTTAAACTTAGATATTGACCCCTTACCCCAAACCTAGGAGAAAATCAATCTAAATGCATGAAATGAAAAAAACCCAATTTAACTTAAAATTAGATTCACATTAAAACTTTAAACCTAAATTTAGTATAATTTACATAGTTTAGCTAACCAAATTTAGCTAATTTTTATTATTAACTACAAAGTAAAGAAAATTATAATTTATCTGCTATGTCTTTTTGTAAATCGTTTAAAAAACCCCCTAAAATATCAATTATTTTCTATGATTGTAACCGTAATGGTAAAACGTTAATTGAGAAATCAACAAATGGAACAAATGAATTAAAATTTTTATACTATGAGTAAATGTTATACGTATTTTTTGTTTCTTTTCTAGTTCATAAAATAGGTTTTTAGTAAAAGATTTTGATTTTGGTTAGAAAATATCATGGCTTCGAGCACTGGTGCTTTGTGTTGTTTATTTTTGTGTATTTCTGTTAAGTTTCCATTTTGGTTCCAGCGAACTGTTTTGTTTGGCCTGAGACTACCATTGTCTGTTGACTTTGTGTGTTTCAAATATTTCAATGAAAATTCTACATGACAAAAAAGACATAAGACATAGTAACACTTAGAACAATCTCCATCCCACCCCGAATCGAGCCTTTTCTTCATCCTCTGCTAGTTAGAGATTAGACAAATGGACTTGTTTGTTGTTGTCAAATATTGATGAAAAATTTGTTTTTTTTTTGTCATCATTAGCACAACAGGCCGTTTCATTAGCCAAACTTCACATTTGCATGAAAAAGAATCCGATCTCGCATGCGATGCATGTTGTTAGTGTACTTACACTAAGTTGTTGGATTGGGTTAAAAGTTTATGAATTTGTTTTATTTGAACATCTGTTTAAGAGTACGTTTCCCTTTTAAAATATTACAATGATCGTAAGTTTAGTTTGTTGATAAATGTACAAATTTTAAAAAAATTTACCCAAATCCAATTCTTTGTTTCTTTGCGCCAAAATTTGTTTCTTAACATAATATCATGGCAGTACGTTAAACTGGTTTATATAGAATGAATAAGGTACAAAATCAGTCAGAGGGGGCAAATTAGCGAGTTAGTCAAATCCAAAAGGGCACTTTTCGGTTGCTAGGCAAAATACTACCGAATGACACCTTTAGTATTTCTCTACTCTATATTTATTTCATCAAAATCATATGAGCCACATAAAGTATTTATCCACTTTCTCTTTCTTTGCCGTGTATATCTTTCTTCCTCCATTTCTCTTTCTTTTATTCTCTTTCATTTTTTCTTGATTTTCTCCATCTTCCTTCACTTATAGAGAAAAAGTCATTTTTAAAAAAAGTCTCACCGAGATATTCAAATTCCACTCACTGAACACCATATTTGATGAAAGTCCAACAAAACCCCGTTGAAGCTCCGGTGAAACTCCGGTAAACAAGATAACAAAAATCCGATGAAGGGTAAGAATTCATCTTTAAATAAAGAGTTTAACATAAAAATTTAGAAAATAAATTATTCAGCTAAACAAACAATTAGATAAAAGTTTTTACAGAAACTTTTACATTCTTACAAAAAGCATTAAAAAAATATTTATGTTTCGAGTAAATCTAACACGAAAACTCTTTTATAACAACTAAATTACCATTTCAAATAAAAATTTAAAGGTTACAAGAATCTTGAACACATTACCATGTTGTATTGCTCATATCTGATGATGCTTACCTTCATCGGTTTTGTGTCATCTTTTCATCAGAAGTTCATCAAATATGGTGTTTAGTGAGTGGAATATAATGATCTTCGTGAGCTTTTCTTTTCTCAAATCAAATATGAATTTTTGTCTCTATAAGTGAAGAAAAATGGAGAAAATCAATTAAAAAAATGAAAGAAAAAAGGAAGAGAAATGGAAGAAGAAAGATATACATAGGAAGAAAGAGAAACGGAATAAATACTTCATGTGGCTTAAATGATTTCGATGAAATAAATATAGAGTAGGGAAAGGTTAAATGTGTCATTTGGTAGTTTTTTGGATAGCAACCTAAAAGTGCCCTTTTGGGTTAGGCTAACTCGCTAATTTGGCCCTCTAACTGATTTTGTACCTTATTCATTAAAAATTGAGAGAGATAAAAGTGAGATAAAAGAGATATACTATATATTATAGGGGCAAGACTGTATTAAATAAAAGTGTACAGTTGGGAAAATGTTTTTATATTGCAAATTTTCATAAAGTTCTTTTTTGCTATGAGAGCTAAATAGTGTTTTTAGTTCTTCATTTACAATATTCTTATACCTTTACGGTCATTTTAGGTTTTCGGGTCAGTAAGTTAAGTCTAGTTCTCAAGGATTTTATAATTATCTTTGTTGTAGATTATGCAGATTTGTTTCCTTATGTTTTATTTGTACATTAGAGACTAATCAAATATATGCATACCACTTGACGGGTCTTTTTTCTGTTTGAGATGTTTTACCAAATAATGTTTTTTTACCAAAGAATTTTTTTTTACCAAAATTTATTCGCTTGGTCTTTTGCTTCATACTATATTTCTAAATATGATATCAGAGAAATACTTCTTGGTCATGTTTAATTTACGTTTTTTTTCCTTAACAATTTCCTTTGTTCTTATGATTTCAGTTTGGCAGATTGTGGATATACACCATCTCATATTTTCAGATCAGTAAGTTAGCTCAAGTTTCCAAAGTTTTCATAATTTTCGTAGTTGCAATTTCTCCATTTTTCGTTTTAGTACTCTTTTCTTCATATATATTTTAGGAGATTTTCTGTCGTTGTATATCCAACCAATAGATCCTCTTTAGTCTTGAAATGCGCATCTCAAAGATGATCACTGACCATGGTTAGTTGACGCCTTTCACTCCCTTCTCTTTCTCGCATGATCTTCTTGTCTTTCATCGTTGTCTAATTAGTTGTACCAACATGAAGAATTTTATTTTATTATATTATTGAATAAAAAAATTAAGTAAAACCCTTAATCACTAATATTTTTTTAATAATAATCTATTAGATGGGAAGGCATCAACATTTTTGTTACCAAGATAGAAAATATAATTTAAAGTATTTGGTCGCAAGAAACTTTATGGATGAAAAATTTCATTTTAGAATAGAAGTAAACTTAAAGGATATGTCAATAAATCTTATAAAAATGAATATTTATTAATTTCTTTATTGAAATTAGAATTTAATTATCCAAAATTAAATTCTTAAAAAAATTATTCTTCCTTTATTCATTAAATTTACCGGTTGGCTAATTCTACATTCCATACAAAAAATATTCCTTTGAGCCAATTATGCTGTTTCTATTCACATTTCCATTTTATTTAAAAACATTTATTACCTTTTTTATTTCTAGAAATATTATAAAAAGTAGGTATAGTTATTAATAATAAAACTAATTTGATTTAATAATAATTATATTAAAAACTAAGTATAACATGGTAACACTTAGAACAACATATTCATTATCATACAAACAAAAAACTCCATTGACCAAAACTCTGCTGCCCCTAGCCGCCACTGTTGTTTCCGAAGATCCGATCCGCGTCGGAAGAATCCCACATCATCAATGTTGGTCTTTCTTTCCTTGATTTTGTTGTGTTTTTTTTCCTTCCAAATTTGATGTCGGTTTAGTCACTTTTAGGTGCTCAGACTGATTTTGATAGATACCACTGGAGGGTGGCTGTCAGGAAAGTTGGTGGTATCGGATCCTTAAAATCGACCATGAGGTTCGACTACTAATTCCACCAGTTCTGCCTCCCTTTTTTCTGTTTTCTCCAGATCTGTTTTCAAGTAAAGAGGTTGCTGGAAGGTCGCCTAGTTTCTGGTGATTTGGTTCCTGACTTCATGCGCTCGCGCTTCCAAGCCATGCTCTCCATCCTGTCCCTATTCTTGGCAATATTTATGCTCATAAACCTTCATCGCTCTGGTATGGTTTCAATTGCTTTCAAGAAAAAGTTTAAGGTACTTATGTTTCTTGACCTATCCTTCCTATCCTTAAGTTGATCTTTTGCTTCATGGAATGTCCTTTATATTTTCACTGGTGTCATTCATTTGTCTATTTTAGTTCGCTAGGAGGGTCATATGAACCCTATTAATTTCAAAATTTATATTACTAATCTTCAGGATGAGTAATAGTAATCCAATCAAAATTAAATATTGACTGCCACCCCCCCCCGACCTCAAACCTAATAGAAATTGATTAAATACATGAAACATATAAACCCAATTTTAATTCACTTAAAAATTTAAAATTATATATAGTATAATGTTCATAATTTACATATGTTTTGTTAAACAAATCCAACTAATTTATGTTTTAAACTACAAAAGAAAGAAAATTATAATTTGTCTCCTATGTCTTTTTGTGAACCATAAGAAAAACAATATCAAATTTTCCATGATTTTAATTAAGGTTGTTCAGTCTGGGTTCTGGTTTGAATTCCGTTCGGATTTTCTGGATTTCGAATTATTCAGTTAGGATAAAATAGCAACCAAAAAGAGAACCATATTTATATCGGTTTGGTTTAGTTTAGATTCACTCGGTTTTTATATTATTCGTATATATCTAAACAAACTATAATTGTAATAAATTTTTATTTTTAAAATATTCTCATCACTAGGTTAATAAGAAATAATAAAACACTAACAAGCAAAATTTTAATTGCAAACTTAATACGCTCAGTGTTTAACCCTAATAACTAGCTGCAAGAGCACATCAGATGCAATGTAGTATTTAGGGATCAAATCCACAAGGACTTAAAGTTAATTATGCAGATTCCAATCAAGCTAATTAAGCAGATTTAAAGTGAATGTCTAAGGAAATAACTAAGTTATTTGGTGATCAAATCAATTCGCAGGAAACCGTTACACTTTGGGAAATTTGCAGGAAAATCCAAACTATAGTAATGAAACAAAATTAGTGTCGATTGACACATGTCGTGAAATTCAGACACTATTGTTCTAGAACTTGAACAATGGTAAAGCTGTCCAACTCCGACATGGCCATTGGATCTTCATACTCATTACCGGATCTTCATCAATGTCAATAGAATAAGAATCAATTATTACCAATAAGAAAACACACAAATCTGATCCCCAATAGAATAAGAATCAGTTCCTACCAATGGCGGAAAATATTCATCTGCGAGTTTCCGATGAAACAAATAATCATCCATGTGTAGTCGTAACCGAATCAGTAAGTATCTTACAAAATGACTGAAATTTTGATTTTCTGGTTCTAAGAAAGGAACGTCTGGAATGATTTGATCAGCTTCCTAATGACCAAAAACAACAACCATAATTGATGGAATAAATTTAATTAGTAAGAAAAAGACTTACATCTACTAGTGGCAACAACTCAATTTTTAGAACACTTTATTGTTTTTTGGTATGCGTGCTTATTGGAAATGGAAGTACAAACTGCCACACATCACATTCCATGTGATAAAATAAAAACAGCATCATAAATCCTGGAAATTAATCTACCCTATAATGGAGATCGTTCACTTTAAATAGAATATTAGATTGAAGGTTGTAGGAAGGTAAATTTCGCTCCAGAAGTTGACCCAATGATGCATAGAGCTGCATGGCTAAATTTATTGATAATGAGATATAATAAAAGTTAGCATGAGATTTGATCATGTAAATTACAGTCTGCTTACATGCTCCGAATGTTCTTCTAGGAAGTAATAAAATAGCTCCCTTTTATTGGGTAGAGTTACAAGTTGCCCATCACAAGCATCCCATAACGCAATGGTCAAAGGATCAATGATAATCTCTATGAAAACTAACACTAGTAAAAAAAAAAAAAAAAGCAACAGTTAGAATAATTGTCAACCCCAAAATTTCATACTCACCAGATGATTGGTTCCCAACAGAAAATGCCCCAAAATGTCCTTCTGGAAGGTAATAAACAAGCTTCTTTTTGTTCGGTAGAGTTACAAGTGGCGCAGCACAAGCATGCCATAACGCAATGGTCAAATGATCAATCATAGTCCCTATAAAAAACTAACACAAGTTAGTTAAAAAAAGAAGCAATAGTTAGATTAATTGTGAGACATAAACTTTCAGACTCACCAGATGATTGGTTGCCAACAGAAAATGCCATTTTCCTGGAAAAACAAAATTTAGAATGAAAAACAATAGTTCAAATATATGTTGGATCAATAGCGCAAGAAACACTATTGTCATATATATTTGCCTATTACAAGTATCTCATTGCATTGTAAAAATAGGATCATGGGTGGAGTAAAAGGTTTGATTCTGATTATGGGTATGCTTCTCTAAGTAATTACAATGCAATGAGATACTTGTAATAGGAAAAGATATATGACAGTAGTGTTTCCCTATTAATCCAACATATATTTGAACTATTGTTTTCCATTCTTAATTTTGTTTTTCCAAGCAAATGGCTTTTTCTAAACGAATGGGATTATTGGTAACCAATCATCTGGTGAGTCTGAAAGTTTATGTCTGACAATTAATCTAACTATTGCTAATTTTTGTGACTAACTTGCTTTAGTTTTAATAGATATTATGACTGATCCTTTGACCATTTCGCTATGGCATGCTTGTGCTAAGCCACTCATAACTTTACCCAATAAAAGGGGACTCGTTTATTACTTTCCAGAAAGACTTTTAAGGCTTCCTGTTTGTAATCAATCACTTGGTGAGTATGAATATGGTTGACAATTAATTTAACTATTTCTATTTTTTGTGACTAACTTGTGTTAATTTTTGTACAGATTATGACTGATCCTTTGACCATTGCATTATGGCATGCTTGTGTTGGGCAACTTGTGACTCTACCCAATAAAATAGAGCTAGTTTATTACTTCCAAGAAGGACATTTGAAGCATGTAGGCAGACTGTAATTTTATATGTACAATTGTCTAGCCATGGAGGTCCATACATAATTAGGTCAACTTTCGGAGCGGGATTTGCCTTCCTACAACCTTCAATCTATGATTCTATTTAAAGTGAACGATCTCCATTATAGGGTAGATTAATTTCCATGAATTATGATACAGTTTTTATTTTATCACATGGAATGTGATGTGTGGCAGTTTGTGCTTTCTTTTCCAATAAGCAGGCAGAACCAAAAACCGATGAAGTGTTTTAAAAAATTGAGTTGTTGCCACCAGTAGATTTATTCCACTAATTATGGTTGTGATTTTTGGTCATTAGTAAGCTGATCAAATCATTCCATGTTCCTTTCTCAGAACCAGTAAATAAAAATTTCCGTCATTTTGTAAGATACTCACTGATTCAGTTACGACTACACATGGAGGATTAATTTTTTCATCGGAAACTCGCAGATGGATATTTTCTGCCATTGGTAGGAACTGATTCTTATTCTATTGGGGATCAGATTTGTGTGTTTTCTTATTGGTAAGAATTGATTCTTATTCTATTGACATTGATGAAGATCTGGTAATGAGTATGAAGATCCAATAGCCATGTCGACGACCTGGTGATGATGGTGAAGATCGAGTAACTATATCTACGATCCATTTATGATTTGAATATCTGGTGGTGATGATGACTGAGATCTCGGGAAAAATTTGTTGAATATCTGCAACCGGAATTGTTAGTCAGTTATATTTATGTTTGTACGATTATCATATATATTAGTAATTTTTAACCGTTTATATGTATGTTTGGACGACTATTATGTATGTAATATTTCAACATATATTAGCTTCAAGATGTTGGCTTAACATTTAGAGATAATGAGAGTATATTGACATCTATAATACTTGTCTAAACATATATATTGACGGTTACAATTATAATACCAAGTTATTGATTTATGATTTACGTTAAGGTTTAGAGATCAGGAATTTGGTTTTGATTCAATGTTAGTATACTAAATTCAGTGCTTACCACTAATAATTTTTTGTAGTTTAATATATGTAATATCATATAAACATAATTATAACCAACTAATGGTTTCGCTGGCAGATACTAACCCAAAATTTTCCAAGATCTCATTCCTCATCACCACCAGATCTTCGACATCACCACCGGATATGTATCATCATCTTGTTGTCATCATCACCCTCGGATCTTAATCATCATCACCGGATTGTCAACATGGTTACTGGATCTTCATCATCATTAACGGATCTTCAGATAGTTATCATCTTTTTTTTTGTGCAAAATCTCAAGAAATTTGAAGAAAGAAAAAGGAGAGAACAAAAAACAGAAGACCATAATCGGTGGAGAGAGAACAAAGAAGAACAAGAGATCAGGGAGAGTTAGAGAAAGAGATGGTTTTATAGATGAAAGAGGCCAATTTTTTCCATGGAAAATTTCGTCATTTAAGATTTTCTGCAGAATATAACCGATCATTATAAATTAATATAGGCCATATTACCAATTATACACTCATTTTATTTTTACTACCTAATTTACTCTAAATTTTATATGCATGTCTAGTTTCTTTTTAGTTTCTTTTCTAGTTCATAAAATATGTTTTTAGGAAAAAACTTTATGCCGGTTAAAAAATATCTTGGCTCTGCCACTTGTCCATTGTGTGTGTGTGTGTGTGTGTGTTTTTTTTTTTTTTTTTTTGTTTTTTTAAGTTTC
>OVAP01006015.1:0-12308 GCA_900406295.1 Aurinia saxatilis
GAATGCAAAACAACCATGAAAAGGGGCCTAAAATGCAACATATCAGTGAGTGATCCTGGCCCTGGCATGATCACCATGAGCTATGTGCTCCCAAAACTTTCTGGGACCTGTAAAATCCCCAAAAGAAACTCACTGTGGATGGCATCGAAACCACAGAGCCTACAAAGCTCGACAATGGTGAGGCTGTAGGAGATGTCGTTGGCCATGTATGTTAGCCCTCCCCGAGGGACATCATCTGTGCCGTCAGCACGGCGCTCATATGTGACCTCCACGGATGCTGGAAACTGGCGCACCAAGTCGGGGCAAAGCTTGTTCTCCTGGAACGCAATGGTCTGCAAACCGATGATGCTTCAGAGAGTAGTAACCATCTCTTTAAGGCCAAGCCTCTCTAGAATCCCCTCGTGAAACGTCCTGGTGGGGTGAATGGTCACCCCGAGCAAGGCGTTGTAGAACATGGAGTGACAGTCACTCCACCACTACCTGCTCCGATTCCTGTATGCCTGGCTTCGTAGGATGGCGGATTTGGACACAACCTCGATGCCCGGAAATGACTTCCCGTATGGCTTCCTGGCGGGTGTTACCCGTGGAGCCATGGGCTCACTCCTCGTACTGGACAAGGTAGCCTCATACTGGCCTGCGAGCCTCTCTGAGCGTCTCGACATCTGCAAATATCAATAAATCAATTAATGACCAAAAGTGTTTTAAATTATTTGTAAAAATTCTAAAAACTAATTCTGAACTTAAAAGATTAACTGTAGCTAAATAACATTAAAATGAATACTTAAACTAAAATCAAATTTTTATTATCGCCTAAAATCATCTAATACACTAAAATAATTTTCAAAAATCAACCATAGGTCCTAAAAATATTCTAAAAATAGCATGAGCAACTAGATTTTACAAAATAAATTATGGAAAAATAAAATTCGAATTTTAAATTTTTTGAAAAATCTGTCATTTTTCATAAACCTAAATTTAGCAAATTTTGAAACCTCAACAAAACAATAAATCCAAGGCATAGAACTAAGCCAAACTATCATACAAACAACTTTACCAAAGTGATTTCGCAAAAGAATCCCCAACAAATCCTGAAAATAATTTTTTTTCTTGATGGTCAATCTCTAAGAATTCCAATTCAAACACATACCTTGATTTTTTATTAAAATTGAGAGTTGGGTTGAAAAGAGGAGTGAAATCGAGTGGAATCGAGCTTTGAATTAATCGAATCCGACAAGTTTTGAGAGAGAAATTTAAAAATGGATTTTTTGTTTGGTTTGAAAGTGAAGAGAAAAGAACAGTCGGGTTGGAGAAAAAGAAGGGTGTTGGGCGCGTGAGCGCCACGCGCACATCACTGACACGCGAACCTACCTGCCACCCGATCGATTTTCGTTCAGGCGATCGATCGAATTGTTACCTGCTCAATCAATTCCTTATGCGCTCGATCGATCAAACAGTTTTCTTCATTTCTTTCCATAATTTTCCTGGTTTTCCTCTGCACAATAACTTAAAACAACTTAGAGTAGAAAAAGTAACAGTACTTACCTGTAATTTGCTTATGTTTATGTCTTTAGCTTGACATTCACCACGCATGTGAAGTGAGTGGATTCAATGAACTCTTGTCTCGGAGTGGATCAAGTAGTTTGTTTTCAATGATACCCACCGTCAACATAACTGATCTTTGCTTCACTTTAGGATCTCCATCAAAAATAAAGATGACTTCTTTTCTCGAAAAAATGCCTTTTCACCGTGCTATTTTGATCCTTGTGATGATTGATTCCTGAAAATATATGAGTACCGGATTTATTAAAGAATTGAATACCTCTGGTTCTTCTCTAAATTCATCAGTGGGTGCGTCGTCGAAGATTCCTCCACTGAATGTATCTTGAAGTTCAACGAGAGTGACGTGGAAGTCCTTTTTGGATTCTTTCTTTGATTCCTTGACTTTGCAACCATGCTTGCTTGTGCTGCTTAGGTTGTGTGGCGCGTCCAGGCAGTTGAACGGTGAGTACCTTTCATCAATCATTTCAGAGTCTGAAGTTATTTGGATTTCTCCAACGTGTTCTTCATTCTCATGCAATCGATCGGTCAGTTCTTGCGTTCGATCGATGGGGTGTTCATTTTATTGAACTTCCATCATGCTGTAATCAAAGTCGAAACAATCATCTAGGCTTGTATCATAAAACTCAGAAGAGACGTTAGTTTTAAAAGATGTAAAGGGAGTGAGTGTTACTTTCTTAAGTGCTTCATTTTCTCGCTCAAGCTCCTTTATCCTCTGTTTAAGTGATGTAATCTCTTCGTGCTGTTCCTTGATCTCCTTGTTCTTACTCTCCAGAGTGTGCATAGTCTTCAAATGATGTATCTGTGACAATACAATCAGGTCTAGACAAATTAAACATATCCATAAGTGGTAAGGCGTAAGAGCTTGGATGCTTTGGGCTGAGTTGTGCTTCTTCCTCCTCATCAAGTTCAGAGGATCGACTGCGCTCCTTGATCAGCCTTAAGGTCTTTGCTCGTCCTTCACTTATTCTATTAAATCTTTCTTCAAGTCCTGCTCCTCATTCTTGCATCATCTTTTTCATTCGTTGATAGCATGCAAATGATACCTCTGGTAACTCTTCAGTACAGGAATATGGATTCCTTGTGTATTTTATAGCCATGTTGTCCATCCTTCTTCAAGCTAGTACCTGAGTTAAAACAAGAGATATATGCAAAAACTGAAAATTCAAATATGCTGAAAATACTAGGTAAATGCAAAGAAAATGCAGTAAAGGGAAATTCTTAATCTGGATTATAGTCCGAAGCTTGAAGGTAGCAATGATAAATCAACCTTTCCCCGGCAACGGCGCCAGAAAACTTGATGGGGGAATTAGTTTTCACCCAAGATATGTTCTGCAAACGCACAAGTCTCGCAGTAGTACTTAGCGATCGTATCCACAGAGAAAGGGGTTGCTACCCTGCAAGCTTGTGGGATTCAAATCGAGCTAAGATGTAAATGTGGTTTTTGGGGGTTTTGATCGATTGATTGGTTAATCGTTCGATCGGTGAAAGTGGTTTTTGATGAAATCTATGAAACTACTGATGCAAAATGAAAACCATTTGAATGCAATTAATCTAAATGTTGGGAATAAGGTATTCTCTAGACACACAGCCGGATTATTCAGATTTGTAAACAGCCTTCGTATTGAAGTCTATCTGACTCAATCCCATTCAAACATAAAGCACATGACCTCAACAAAAGGGGCAGTCATAATTTCTACTAAAATATTAATATGTCAACCATACACATGATTCTCTGGTCGAGATCCCACATGTATAGCTTATCATTTACTCGTCAGATCTTCTACCTAATGATGTTTTAACAAAGAGAATTTATTATGAAAAGCTAGATGATCAAACTAACAATTCTCAGTTAGTTATAGTAAATATAAAGTTCTTTCAAATGACCAGCAAACAATCTATCTACCAAATCATGCAACTATGAAAACCTTGATCCCAACGATCAAATTACTCTAGCATAGATGAAAGAACCATGAAGAGAAAAATAACCATGCGATAAACAGAAACAGGGGTTTAAATACAAGAGATTATCTCCCCTAGCAACTATAGAAATGAAAATAATGAAAGATTTAAGAGTTTTGAAGGCAAAGTGCTCTCTGCTAGAGTTTAGGTGCGGTGGAGAGGCACACCTCTTTTCTAAGACGAGAGGTATCTTTATATAGAGGGTGAAGAACGTTTGAGGGCTTCGGTGAAATGATAGAATCGAATCATCTAGGGAGAATCAGAATATTTGGGTTTATCTCTTCTGATCGATCGGTCGCCGTGTTGGTCGATCGATTCAGTCAATCAATATCCATTTTGTTATCTCCTCAATCTTCTCACGCGCTTTCTGATGTCTTCATATATTGCCCGAATATATGGAGTGATCTTGAGCAGTTTCTGGAAGTCTCGTGAGTTATCCACTTTCTGGTCGATCGGTCGCAGTGTTGGTCGATCGATCGGGCTTCAAGAGTAATAGGCTTCAAAAGGCTTCTCTTAAATGGGTTGTGACTCCAAGGCTAATTGGTCAAATGAATTGATTCCAGGCCCATGTGATAGCTAACACTCGTGGCTTCCTTGTCTCCAAAGTTCACTTCAATCCAATTTGTGCATCATCTTCATCTGAGGTCCTATTCTCGCACCGGTTTTCTGATTTGGGAAAGAAATGTCCATCTTTGTGCCTGAAATGATTATTTCTTCTGAAAATACTTTGAAAATATAAAATAGTGAAACCCATAATATTTATCTTGAAATCATTCGGTTTTATTGTCAAAAGTACTTGAAATTTATAGTAAAAGTGGTCAAATATCAGTCCTATCAAGGGCGTTCTCCTCGCCTCTTCTAGCATGCGATCAATCGCCGGAGTCGAGGAAGTTGCTTGGTGATCCTTAGATTGGACAGCTTTAAAACCATCTTGATTTCTTGCGATCATAACTCTCATCTCTTTCATCTCGGCACAAAGGTCTCAGTTCAGTTTTTTTGTAAGGATCCTGGTCGTCATCAGAGATCATCACTTCGTTAACTTCGACCCAGGCTCGGGGGCTCGTTTGCCGTTAGGACTGAGGACAACTTTGTTCGCGCCCTCCTGTCTAACTTCGTCTTTCGTGTTACTTGTTGGTTCACGGGTAGCAACAGGCCTCAGACCTTCCTTGCGGCTAGTCCGGGGATCCTGTAACCTTTTAGGCGTCAAAGCTCCTCGTCTTGGAGGAGTAGGAAGCCGAGTAGGGTCCGGAATCCTGAAAGTGTTTGAAGGTGTCTAAAACCCTTCTCCATAAAAGTTGAGCGTTGGTCAGAACTCATCTCGAAGGATTCCTTGCACCGGCGGGCTGGGTGGAGATTGTATCCAGCTAATTCAGGATGGCGAGGTTTGTCTCTTCCTGTCGTGCGCCTCTCTGAGAGAGGTCAGCGATAGTTGCCGCGACAGCTTCTGGATTCACCTCGCTACGAGTTATTCCATGTTCGTTTGTGATGGTTCGAGTGATCGTGAACGGTGGAGTTGTCTCGGGTGGATTGTTTTCAACAGGGTTCTGTTGTTCTTCTGACATCGTCTTCGCTTGGAGATTAAGTTTCTGAGAAAGTCTTCAGTTCCCCACAGTCTGCGCCAAATTGTGTGGGTAAAAACTCACACAATCAATACTTGTTCAAAATTCTTCGAGGGGATCACAAACACAGAATAAGCGAAGAGCTTTTATTGATTATGAGTAAGGGAAAAGAGTCTTTCGTAGCGTAAGCTTTTAGTGTTCTTAAGCTAGAAAGAAATATCCTCTAACAAGTTTAACCTAGCGAAGTATTTATACAAGATTATGCCGACTTAGAGTTAAGTTAAACTTCCTAGATCTTCACGTATTTTTCTTTCTCCTCGCCCTTTCCTTTTCGTTGTTGTTGGCTCGCCATTATTCTTTTAGCGTTTTATGCATGGTCTGTCTTACGGGCTTAAGCAAACCTCGCACTTAGGCCCAAGCAATGACCAAATGGTGACTTCACCATTTGGTGTGCATGATTGATAGGACTGATATTTTACCACTTTTTACATTAGATTTCAAGCACTTTTGATAATAAAACCAAATGATTTCAAGATAAATGTTATTATTTTCGCTATTTTATATTTTCAAAGTATTTTCGGAAGAAATAAGCTTTTCAGGTACAAAGATGGACATTTCTCGCTCAAATCAGAAATCCAGTGCGAGAAGAGGACCTCAGATAAAGATGATGCGCAAATTGGATTGAAGTGAACTTTGTAGACAAGGAAGCCACGTGAGTTAGCCATCACTTGAGCCTGGAATCAAGTCATTCGACCAAATAGCCTTGGAGTTACAGCCCAGACTTTTAAGAGAAGCCTTCTGAAGCTTATAGCTCTTGAAGCCCAATTGATCGACCGATACTGCGACCGATCGACCAGAAAGTGGATAACTACTGAGAGTTCTAGAAACTACACAGGATCACTCTATATATTCGGGCAATATCTTAGACAACAAAAAGCGCGTGAGAAGATTCAAGAGATAACGAAATGGATATTTATTGACTGAATCGATCGACCAACAAGGCGACCGATCGATCAGAAGAGATAAACCCAAATATTTGGATTCTCTTTAGGTCATTCATTTCTATCACTTCACTTAAACCCTCAGACGTCCTTCACCCCTATATAAAGAGACCTCTCGTCTATAAAAAGAGGTGTGCCTCTCCACCCCACCTAAACTCTAGGAGAGAGCACTTTGCCTTCTAAACTCTTAAAAGCTTTTTATTACTTTCAAATTTATAATTGCTAGGGGAGATAATCTCTGTATTTGAACCCTTGTTTCTATTTATTGCATGGTTATTTTGCTCTTCATGGTCCTTTCATCTATGGTAGAGTAATTTGATTGTTGGGATCAAGGTTNCCTTTCATCTATGGTAGAGTAATTTGATTGTTGGGATCAAGGTTTTCATAGTTGCGTGGTTTGGTAGATGGATTGTTCACTAGTCATTTGAAAGAACTTTATATTTACTAGAATTAACCGAGAATTGTTAGTTTGATCACCTAGCTTTTCATAATAGATTCTCTCCGAGTCAACCACCAGTTTAACATGTGGGATATTTGACCCCCACAATCGGCTTGAAGGATAGGTCCACGTTCAGTTCGTGACATGCGATGTCCATGCTAATTCCAGGCATGTCTTCAGTCGCCCAAGCGAAAGTGTTGACGTTTATTTTCAGGAACGCGATTAGCTCTGTGCGGAGAGAGTCTGGTAGGTTCGCGCCAATCTCCATGAGCTTTTCTGGATGCTCATCGTCAATGCAGACTATAACGACAAGTTACACCTGTGCTTCATCTTCCGTTTTTTGTGCTTGCCCACCAGGACCCGGTTCGTGACTCGTTTTCGCAGCTTATGTTTTCCGAGCATGCATGCTCTGAACTCTTTCTGATATTCGTGGATGGTTTTGATTCCCTCGGCTGTTGGGAACTTGATGCACAAGTGGTAAGGCGATGAGACCGCTCGCATTGAGTTCAGCCAAGGGGTTCCCAATATCGCGTTGAAGATTTTTGGGTAGTCGGTGACTGAGAAGGTTATAGTCTTTGTGATGTCTTCGGTTTGGACAGGGAGCATGATTGTTCTGAGGGTCATGGTTGTTTTCCCGGAAAAGCTTGTTAGAGACTTTGGACTTTTGTCGATTCCTGATGGGTCCACCTTCATGCGTAGCAACGTGTGCATGAAGATTACATTGACCGAGCTTCCTGTGTCCACCAAAACCTTGGTGATGTCGAAGTCGCCGATGGCCAGCTAGATGACGAGAGAATCGTTGTGAGGTTGGTTGATTCCTTATGTGTCCTTCTCGGTGAAGGAGATGTTGTTGTTCGGACAGTTCGACTCGAGGGCCCGCGTAGGGCTAGAGCTCGCCTTACGATGGAAAGACTTGATTGCAGAAACATGGTCTGGGCAATATGGCGATCCTACCATGATCATGTTCACGTGCTGACGAAGATGATTCGTCGTAGGATTTGGATACGAATCGGAGAGTAGGTTGTTGGGATCTCTGAACATGTGTCCTCTTGATGGTTGTGATGCGTGCGTCTCCACCATATGGTGGCGTCACCGTGGAACTGTCGAGCTGGAATTGATCCACGAGTTTGTCACCTTCGGCCATGTTCATAGTTCCAAGCGATTCTTCGTGTGGAGTAGTCGATGAGGTCCCCACAGTCGGAGCCGAATTAGGTCGGCTAGAAT
Organism: Aurinia saxatilis; assembly: GCA_900406295.1. Lineage (NCBI taxonomy): Eukaryota > Viridiplantae > Streptophyta > Magnoliopsida > Brassicales > Brassicaceae > Aurinia > Aurinia saxatilis. Next base: position 7,743 of record OVAP01006015.1, read on the forward strand.
TCACACACAACGAAAAACTTGTGTTATGAAACTTTTAAGGGATCGTTGACACTATTTGTATGAACCGCTCAGAACGTAAGGATCAAAGACAAGGAACAAGAGAAGGAAGTGGGGTTGTTTATTGATCGTAAAGAAAATTCTCGAATTACAAGTTGTTAGGATTTAAGCTATTCGAGAGAAAACAAGATGTCGAAGATGATCTAAGACCTACGACCTTAGATCCTATATATACTCCAAGCTAATCCGCCTTGGGCCCAAGCTCCTTGTGGGTCGTCTTCCATTTTCTTCTGATATACGTCCTTTTCTCCAATAGTCTTCGGGATAGTTTCCTTTTCTCCGAGATGTGCCGATGATACTCGTTCTCGAACCTTCTTGCTTGACGGCGCTCGGATTATTTCGTAGGATTTCGTCTTTGATGGGAGATGGAGATGGGCCCACAACATGGAACTGCTGTTTGGCTAACAAGGAGTATTTCCGGGCCCATGAGATTGTCCGATAATCTTGTGAGTCATATGTATTCGGATGATAACCTTGTTAAGAACCTTGGTAAGTAAAACCGTGTGGGAAAAGACCTTACCGAGGGAAAAAGAGTGTGACCAGTGATGCGAAATATTCATCGTGGGTCTCCGATTATCGATGGTCGTAGAACGTTTGATCTGTCGGGACCCATGGGATGACTTGAGTCGTAGAGTTTGAATGGAAAAATTCTACTCGCCATGCATGGTTACTTGTCCGTGAGACGTGTTGAGAGACTTCATCGAGAAAATTGTGGCCCGCGGATGTAAGGAAGGGAGTCGTGGCCTGCAAGCTTTGTGTTGAGTCATAGCTCGCAGGCTACGCGATGGCCATGGCCCACGGGACGTGTTGAGAGACTTTGTATGTGGGGCGTATCGGAAGGTTTGGATCTTCGGACACATCGGAAGGATAGATATATATATCAAATTTATAAATTTGTGCATGTCTCGTCCTTCGACTTATCACAAGTCTAAATTCCAGTAGACCACAATTCCTTTAGCTCATCTATCATTGGTCGAAGAACGATATCAAGACTAGCTCATGGATACTTTGGCCCGAAATTCAAAAATCGTGAGAAACAAGTATACCACAATTGAAATCAGTATCTACTCCAAAATTAACAACACAATATATATGCAAAATTCGAGATCGAATAAAGTCTGATCCTAAGGATAGAACAATATAAAAGGTAAATTCCGGACCAAGCATATATGTTATAACCAGTTTACACATAAACATCTCAAGGAAAAATCAAAGGCAGAATCCCCATTAGATATAAGAAGAAAAGAATGGAATTACCCAAGGAGTCAAAGGAGGAGACCTATGTCGTTGTGGTCAGTAGCGGCGGAGAGAGCAAGGGGGCGGTTGTGGGACTCTTCTCCGTCATCATCGTCATCGGAGGTGGAGAGATATCGTTTTCTCCATCGATTTCGTGCAAGAGAGAAAAAGGAAAGGAGAAACTGAAGGGAATTTTTTTTTTTTTTTGCTTAAATATATTCATCCAACCAATAAAGCTCTGACACATGACGGGTCTTAAAAGTTCTTCCATCCATGTCTCATTCTACATTCTACAGTGTCAATTATCTTTTTTTTTCTTTTTTTAACTCATTTTAAATCTTGAGCACATCAAAATAGGATGATCTAAAGCATTAATTCGGTATAGTATATTGTTTAGATCGGAAGTGCAAAAATGTCTCATTATTAAGGGGTTCAAGTTATCGAGGTTTGAGAAGACAGAGCCAAAAAAGTGATGCCTCCTTACATACAGATATAGAAACAGAGACACATTATTTCTAAAAATGTCGAAACAAGAAAAGGTAATTTTACCTCCATTGATGAGGCATGAGCATGTGTATGTGCCCTTTTGTGGCAGCAATAAATTAATTTCATGCATATGCCATATGGAAAATTTCGTGACAAGAAAAGTTATGAGAGGGTCGGGTGTTTGTGTATGGTTTGTAAATTAGGTGAGCAGCAGCCGACCTAGAGAGAGAGACATGCTAGGGTTTAACTTTTATTAATTTTGGAGATATCTAGCATCGGTAAACGAGTTCTGATGGTCTGGTGATCGTGCCCATCGTTATTCACTCGTTTTTCTGTGTGTTTTAACGGTTTGTAAAAATTAAAGACATGCATGGTACTCTATTTTTCACCCCCCATCACACTTCTCTCAAGCCATTATTATATGCAGGTTAAATTTTTTATTGGTAAGTTTTCTTGTAAATTAGTAGAAGTCCAAGACTATCAGGTCCGGGGAAGTCAACGTTCAGGCCACACATAGTCAGTCATTATATATATCGAATTAAGATGTTGATTTTTCCATTCTATTTGACCTACTACGGACCAATATTGATTTCTTCTTTAAAATGGTCAAAACAGTAAATAACCATATATAACCGAATTTAAGCTCCATATAATACCTAATAGCTGTGATTAGTAATCTCGTTTAGATAATAGTCTGTTTCAGTTTTATCACCATTCGAACACACGGTCGAAAAATGAACAGTTGAAATGAATTACTTAAAAAAGACTTCATAAATTCAAACGAGGTGTTTGTAAACGTTTTTAAATTAGTGAGTTTTTCTTCTTTTTATCAAATGGGTGGTTGGATTTAAAACTAAATAAAAAATTTAAAATATATGTATATTATTTTATCATAAATAACTTATAAACAATATAAATTATTAAAAATTGTTATTTGAATTTGAAATTATATTTTGGTATTCTTACAACCACTCCAAAAAGATTCAACCATTTCGCTTAAAGGTAATAATCAATCATTTACGTATCATATATGTCACGTTAGGAAAATCTATCACTTAACAGATAAGTAAATGACGATTGATTACGGAAATCAAGTTACGTGTCATCAGATTTACTTATTTCGGTGAATCAACCTGATTGAGATGATTCTTTATTAAAATTTGTCACTTAGATACAGCTTATCTTGGAAATTAGTATAACATATTAATTTTATTTTGGTGTTACCAAATTTATCTATATATGTTTATATAATACAAAATATAATTTTGAGATTTTATCTTCTTTCAATTCATTTCTATAAATTTTGAAATAAATAATATATCATTCATTTATTCGTATAAATAAAATTTTGTGATGGTACTATCTACGTAGGGCTGGACCAAATTCGTTTAATTCCTTTTGCTTTGGTATTTGACTCGAATTCGGAAAACACAAAAATATTGGTAGATGTTTGGAGCAAATCTAATAATTAAATTTAGTATTTGAAAAGTCAAATTAAATACAAAGATCATCTTACAAATTTATAAATATTTTTTTATTTGTATATATATACTAGGGAAAATCCGTACGTTGCACGGAAAAATAATTTTTTATGCTTGTATCACTTTTTCAATAGTTATTATTCATTACATTATATAGGTTCGGTTATTCAAACTGAGGTATAATGTTTACTTAAGCAAAATTCATAAAATTGTTTATAATAAATCTCAATTGGTGAATACTTTTTGTTTATATTAAGACACTCAATACTGTTTGATTTCCTATATTTTATCTTCACTTGTTATTATATGGAAAAAAAAATTAAACTATTTTACATAAAACATATACTTCAAATTTAATATTACCTTTTTCCTTTAAACAATCACTATTACACTTTCATCGTATATAACATTTTATAAACCCTTTTATATAACAGCTTTGGGAAGCTGTCGTGTGTCACCTAGAAAAGTGGCATGTGTCCATTAAAACTTAAATGTACACATTAAAACTTATTATTTTCACCAAAATTAATATTTTTAGTAGTGATTGTTTAAAATGAAAGTGTAATGCATTAATTTTGGAGAAATTAATAATTTTTAATGTGTACATTTAAGTTTTAGTGGACACATATCACTTTTCTAGCTGACACATGGCAGCTTCTCAAAAAGATGTTTTGAAAAAAAATTCTAAAATATTATATATGAAGTTATATATATGATAGTGTTTTTGTTTTAAAAAAAATAATTATCTTATAAATATAATTTTTAAAGTTGTAGTTATATACTAATTTTTTAGTTTATTATTAGATCCATTCTAGAACTAGATGTATATTTTTAGATGAACACGTAATTTACAACAAAAAAAAATCTAATTTTACCATTCATTACTCATAATCTATAATATATTTTTAAGAAAAAATTAGTTTAGTTAAAAAAAAACCTAAACAAATTTTCAGATACAAACCATAGTTAACGTTTAAAAAAAATCTAAAGAAAAATTTAGATGAGTTCATTCATTTTATATGTGTTAGTTTGTTATAAATAAATATACTTATCCTTTTTAATTTAATAGTTTTAAAAATATATATTCATGAACAAATCAAATAATTCGTTACCATCTCCAAAGAGTTATTTGAGGTTTCAAATGTTCAATTAAAGGACGCTTTAGATCACCTGGCTCAATTTTTATTTGTCAGAGCTCTACTCAACAAAACTATTACAGTTTTGAGGAACCTCCATGACTTGTCCTTGGTCCTAATGATATGCTCAAAGTTTACCCTAAGAGCTTAACTGCAAGAATACAGTTAAT